>JADDOH010011761.1:0-58459 GCA_016648135.1 Agrypnia vestita
GGTGAAAACCGAGAAGGAGCTATTTATGGTTTGGGAGCCTTCGGGCGTTTACAGGGTCTGTGACTTGTCATATGGCTGGCTTAAGTGATCACTTTACACAATGTAACGTTCGCCGATTCCACTAATGATCGACCACCACATCTACGTTTTTTTTTTCAAAGTTGTATTTCTGTACATTTCACTTTAGCATACGCTATCGCCAACTATGGTTGAAAGTGAAGTGTAGTATAGAAATAACAAATATACAATCTTCTGTATGTAGTTTTCCTGGGATAATTTGCCGTGTATGTCTGACCTCTCTGGCCGACGTTTCGGATCCCATTGCAGGGTCCATCATCAGGGTAGCTGTGAATGGTACCCACCGCTTACTCAGGACCATTTTATGAGCAAAAGCTCCCATATCGGTCCTTCTTATTCGTCTCCAGGTTGACATTTTTTAGCTACAACGCAAGACCGTGCTGCCCCGCATGGGTCGTATAAACCGGTGCGAGGCGGCACGGCCGCAAAAAACAAAACCATTCACAGACCCACACCATTAGTCTACGTCTTTATTGCATAAAAGAAATCATCAAGGTAGCTGCAATGGGATCCGAAACGTCGGCCAGAGAGATCAGATATACATGGCAGAATATCCCAGAAAACTACACGTAGAAAATTTTGAATGGCCGTGAAAACCCGAGAACATTTTTTAACATATATACAACCTTAAAAATTGGATTCGTTATACATATGTGGTGGTCGATTATGCGTGGAATCGGTGAACGTTACTTTGTGTAAAGTGATCATTTGATCCAGCCATATGATAGGTCGTAAGCCTTATAAACGACCAAAGAATTCCATACCTATTTTCCTATATAAATAGCTTCGTCTTTGTGAGACGTCTATAATATATCACGATTAATGACGATTCTAAAAATCCAGTAATTGAGTTCGTGAAAAAAATTTTAACAAACTCAAAAATATTGTACTCTACTTGCTTGCATCTGTAATACATTAAACACCGAGTGGAGCCGGATGTTAGAGGCGGGACTCCTTCTCACTTTGATCTTTATAACAAACCTTCGCCACTTCCTAAATCCGCTTTACGCTTATTAATTACTCAATGCTTATTCCGTACCTCCAATTCCCCCCCCCCCACCCATCAGTGCTGTGCTGGGAGGGTGGCGAGGGGGCATCGGCCCCGAGCGCCAAAATCAGGGGACGCCAAAATCGTCAATATACCACGCGTTAAAACGGGTGAAATTCAAACGAAAGCTGTAAATCCGCGCAAATACGATTTGCGTCAGATTCAGGCCTTACCCCAAGATTTTTCTTTGTACGCTCCTATAGACTATCAATATTCTTCCTGTTATTTTAATTGACCGTTATCGTAATTGATACTTTTTTTTGAAATGTCAGATTTATTATACCTACAGTTGCCGGCAAACTTCTTGAAATTCTTTGGCGTAGTGGAGGAATGCGCAGAAGGCAAAATTTGGGTCTCTTTGGTGGAAAGGTACAGGCGCAAATTTCCCCCCACTACGCCGTAAAATTTCAAGATGTTTGCCAGCTACTGTACGAATGCAAAATTTTCATAGTGCTGATAATATAATATGTTATAGCATTTAACTAAAATATAGACCAAAACTAATAAATTGGTGAAAAGGCTGTTTAAATTTATCAATTAATAACAGAGAAAAAGAAATTAAAGTTAGTGTATTTTAGCGCGGAATGATTTACTTTGCTGTGACGTCACGCGTCCGCATCCCCGGGTGCTGGAGCCGCGATGTACAACGGGTACGAGAGATGACGTCACGCGATCATTAGACGGAAAAAATTATTCATGCAAGACGCAAATTTAAAATTCTATAACTTTGTTATTTTTTCTATATCTTCATTTTACTTTCGGACTTTTTTTTCAATTTTATTAATATTTTCATTTCCACTCATTGAAAAAATAGTAAATTTATCCATTATCAACATATAGTTAGCTAATGGCTTTATTGTGTTATTAAAATATAATATAAAAATGATTTATGATATTTACAAGAGGAATTACACACATAATACACTTTTTATGTTTGAGGAAGCAGAAATGCCTTATAAAATAAATATTTTACTAATTAAAAAGTAAATACCTACAAACTTTTTAATTTGTATCATAAAATTCGTATTTTTTCACCCGTCTAAAAATTTTGATAATATATGTGTTAAAGATAACATACTGTTGTTTTGGGCAACTGTTTTTACATTCTGTATTTTTATAATTCGTACACCATCAACCATACCAAAAAATAATTATAGTCGTAAAAACTCTCACCTAATGCGAAACGCGGATATTTTCACAGCACGGCACTGCAAACCCAAAAAACAAAATAAAACCTCGACTACTAAACATGTTTGCTGACGTGATTATATATTTTATTTAGATTTTAATTGCATGCATTTACCCATACAGACCATTAGAATAATTGAAGATATCTTATTAAAATTTAATAACTCTGTCCGCATATATAAGTACTCCGTAAAACAGATTTCTGTTATCCGTCGATGTAACATAACCGTACTAATTAGTTCGCGTTTGTGTCGCCAGTCGTCAGGCGTGACGTACTTTATTTAAGTATTAATAATATATTATGAAAGTACTTACATAGATGTTCATTTTGTTTTTCTTTGAAATCAGCTCCTTTTAGACCACACGCTGAGGAACATTGATCTGTTTCTGGTATAATATCGCGACAGAGATTTTTCTTATCATATTATTAATTCTTACATATTATAACTTAACACCTATGGTTGAAATGATGTTGAAAGTGAAGTGTGGTGCAGAAACAACATATATACAATATTTTTTTTTTATCAGATGTGGTGGGATCGTGAACGTTACTTTGTGTAAAGTGATAATTTAATCCAGCCATACGACAGGTGGTAGGCCCTGTAAATGCCCAAACACTTTCATACCTACTTTCTCATATAAATAGCTTCGTCTCTGTGAGACATCTATAATATATATTGATTATCATTTTAGTATTTTTAGAAACAGTAATTGCAGATAATGAATCCGTAATTCTGAACCATATCATTTCAGAATGTTTAGAACATAATATTTAGAACATAGATTTATTCAGTACCTACTGATTTTAAAGGATATACCTATACTGATTTATGATTTGTACGGAATATTATACCGATTTTAAGAGAAGCAAATGAAAATATATAAAATTTTCTTATATCTGTTTCTGTTTTATATGCGTAGACATTTTGTATGTTCGTAGCATAGACAGTTGATTCTAGCGCTGAGAAAATCGTTCCGTTATCTATTTAAACAAATTTTAGTAGTTAGATACTGAATTTGCGTTCAGAGAATCTTGTTTGATAATATCTCATTATATTATCTAATAAATGTTTGATGATATCTCATATTAGCACAGTAGGTATCTATTTTAATAATAAAAATCTAAGCTATTATTACGTGAAGGTTTCTCTTATTTTTCGTAAAATTTGTTTGACATTTAAATTATAACGAAAATTTCATGGAGTAGGATTCCGATTGGATTCTGATAAGATGTTTATCAAATCAAAAAAGACAATATTTTATCATTTTTTATATGTGTAAAATAGTAAAAAAAACAAAAAAGAAATCCTTACACTTTAAATACTTTAAAGAAAAAGTATACAAGAAAGCACATCACAAATTAAAATAAAAAGTAAAACATTTTAAAATAACTCCGAAAATTATAGAAAAAACAGTAAAAAATCAATGTAATAAAAAACTATATGTTGTAAATAATTTAAGGGTCAACAAACTGGATATTGATATAATAATAGTAACTAATATTGATATAATTATCACGAAAAATGAAGCTTTCTATATTATTCTATTTAAAATTTTTGTGAAAAATAATATAAACATACAAAATGATAGCCAAACTTGACGGTGAAAAAATAAAGTAATGCAAATTAAATTAAGCATTAGTAAATTAATTTCCACACACCGAAAGCCGTTTTATCAGCATCTATTATTACATTTTCTTTATACTAAACACCTCCGGAAACTATCGCTAGATGGCGCGTCCGTGAAAATTATTTTTATATTAGTAGCGATTCTTGTAAGAATGATCAGCGTTTTTAGAGCGTTAACCCGAAATATAAATATGTTCTCTACTTCGTACCGGGAATTTCTGAGCTTTGGAAACAAACTGAGGAATACACAGAAGTTGCACGTTTAAGGTGATTCAGGAAGTCATGTAATGATGTCGTGGGTGCACTGGTACAAGGTCGGAACGAATTGAAATGCAAAATTAAATGATTAGATATGATTAATATAATATTATAGAACCGTCTAATATATAGGAACATTTAAAGAATTACGAACAAATATTTAACAATGCATTCTTGTTGTATCAACTGGTTTACAATAATAGTTCGTTTAAGGCCCGGTTGTTTCAAGTTCGATCAAAGTAAGCGGTCGATAAAAGCATAGATTTTTACGAAAACGGATCGTCTGATTGGTGGAGAACGTAAAATTTCAGTTTAAACTCTACGCTTACTTTGATCGAATTTGAAACAACCGGGCCTAAGGCAGAGATTTGTACGAAAACTGGTTGATTGATTGGTGAAAAACGCAAAAATCTATGCTATAAACGAAAGATTACTATAGGTCAACCGCTGAAAGCTTTGGTATGATCATCTCATTCTGTTATGTCCTCTTCTATATGTAGCCAATGGAGAGAAATTATATTTTTGCATGACTCATATAAAACCACACGGCGTTTGATCTACATATAAATCATGATGATACAATCGACCCAAACACAGTTTCAAGAAAAAATATTACGATTTTTTAAACATATTACATTTTGATTTTGATTTGTCAGCACTTCATTGCCGGTTGGTAACAGAATTTTTATTCAGCATTATCGATAAACTGATGTATCATGTATATTTATGTATTTATAGTACAGGTATCGGATAAGAAAATTGTTGTCGTTAGCAGTTTGAATAATGGCGGAAAAAGCGCGGAGAATCGAGTCGAGCGCGAATCTGCGAGCGGCGCGAACTGCGTTTATATTTGAGTTGTGCACGATTTGGGTATCAGTTGCTAGCTTGCTTCTGCGCGCGCGCGAGTGTTCGTCCGCCATAATAACCAGCTGTCATTGTGCGGGCAACGCGAAGCCGTGCTGCCAAAACAACTGTTTGCAGTCGATTGCATTCGTCAAATTCTTCAAATTAAACCCGTAATTCACGCGTAACGATGTCCGTGTCCAAGTGCTCGTGCGTACGGAGCCATTCCGATAAGTTGCGAGTTTATTTCCGATATATTTGATGCGAGGAGCGACGGTATGGGGCTGTGATAAAGGGATTTCTGGTGCTTATTATTGTTTTTGTTTGACAGCGGTATTTTATTGTTATGAAAATTTTTGTTGTGCTTCGTTATTCCATTTTACATGAGTGTTAACAGAGAATTTAAATTTATAGAGCTTGTTACTTTTTAAATAGTTTATTTTTTGTAATCTACGAATTTTTCTTGTATTATCTGTGATTCCTGAAAATATAAATATGTCGAAAGCATCCCTGACGAATCCTCCCCCGGGTTCCCGCGGCGTGAGGGCCCGTTATCTAAGCAGGGTAAGTTTAATATTGCATAACAAATTCAATTAGATTTTATATCGTCATGGAATCGTGCGGTATTTGCGCGTGCATTTATTGATTCTGTACTGATTTATTCATCGTAATTTAATTCTTTTAACGGATTTAATCAATTAGCCGCGGAAAAGGCACGTGTCAATAGGATTAGGGATATAAAAGCCACGTTTTTTAAGAAATAAATAATATGTCACCATGCTGCGATGCAAATGCAACGATTTATATTTTAATGTTGTCGTTTGGATTATTTTATTATGTAGGTACCTAATATCAATAGCTGCTGCAGATTGAATTATGTTTATTTTGGAAAAGCATTTTTTAACATTTCTGAATATTATTTTTAATTTTTCTTCCCCAGTAAAATTGGCCGGGAAAACTGAAGAAACGTTAGAAAATTTCGTAACAGCCCATCAATAATGACAGAAAATAATTAATAAAAACGCAATTATTTAAATAAAACAAAGAAAACACGATAGGAAAATTTGTTTGATGCGATATTCGCAAAATATTCACGTGATAAAATTGACGGATCTTATTTGTTTTGTGTTGCTATGCGACATTGATGGATGGATGGATGTTCAATATAACGCGTTAGAAAATTTCGGAATATTTTGAAGAAGATTCACTTGTGGGGGTATAATATACGAGAACTTTGTAACGGGAATCATTGTAGATAGGTACCAACGATACATGTAAGGTTGGTATGATATGCATTTCGGTAGAAAAACCGGTCACTGGTAAGCGATTGCCTTTTTTTTACTTGTAGCTGGTCCTAAATGAAATGAATATATGTATAATATGTATTATAAAATATAAAACTATTATTCTACTCACGTAGAGGTAGACCTCTTTCCATTTAAGAAAGACTATCGAATTAGTATGTGTAAGCTGTGCGTACATTGTTTCGTTGTGTTGGTATACCCGTAAACACCAACACAACGAAATAATGTGTCTCGCACGCACGCCTTACACATACTAATTCGATTGTCTTTCTTAAATGGAAAGAGGTATAACATAGTAAATATTTTTCACCCAATTTAATGATAATATATTTAATATTATATGAACGTATTCGTAACCTATTCGCCCATTGAACAAACTCTCGCGATGTTTGTAAAGTAGGTACAAATTGAACTCACTAGATTTTTTAATTAAATCATCTTAATAATATGACATTCGTTTGAGTAAGAAACAGGAAGTTGGAGAATAATGCACCTAATAAATAAGATGAAAAAAGTTTCGGCTCTAGATGAACGAAAAATTCGCTCAACAGGTTTTTACTACCTTGGTAAGGGTTAATTTTGTTGAAGCGAAAGTCGCTACAACCAGTGATGTATATTTTGAAACACGAAAACACATTTTTTTAACATTGTGTTGCGTTATTTATTTTAAAAGAAAAAATGAAAATTTGACATAAGAGAGGGGAACCCAATAAACATTTTCGTAATTTTCCTAACATTTTCATATGTACAATATTTAACATCTGGTGATATTTGTTATAAGCTTCATAATAGAAGCTTAAGATAATTGTAATAAGATAACTGGTCTTATGTGATTTGTAATATGGTAATTGTAATAATTGTAATTTAATGCATCATTCGTATTACTCGGAAAGAGCGGGATTCGTGGGAAAATTTTTAAATTTTTCATATGAATTTTCTGAATATTTTTCTCGACTCAGATGACACTAATTATTCTGTCAATAGTCACAAATTGAAACTACCCCATCCGGTTCTTCATAGAGGATTGATAATGAATAGTTTGGAAACCATTGAAATCCTAAAAAAAATTTAATTCTAGAAACACATTAATAAATAATATCACATTTCAGTCCACTTCACCGATCCTAGAGCTTTTTGCGGAAAAAAATATCCCTCCCCACCGGGTCTAGATTGATAAATTTTGTATTTAAGTTAGTGATTAACTATATCTGATGATGAGAGAGACTGACCCTCTTGAAACTATAGTAGTAATTTAATTACTCATATATTGTTTATTAAAAAGTTAAATTAAACATATTTAAAATAATATTGTTATTTTAGATTAGTTCAGACAATAGATCCTTGAGGTGCATTCCTCCCTTCCTGGTTTTCAATCCGATGGATTGCAGCAAAGCACATCTTCTCCATTCTGCTCGGTCTCTGGCGATCCTCTTCAGTTCTGTGTAGGAGTCACAATTCATATCTTGGCACTCTTGCTCAAGATATTCACGGCGAGGGCGCCCTCCGGCAATCTTTCCCTCTATCATTCTCTCCAGTATAGTTTTGAGCAGATTTTCATGGCGTAAGATATGCCCCATCCACTTTGCACGCCTTTTCGAGAAGGTAATCATCATCTGCATGGTTTCATCGATCCTGCTGAGAACCTCTTCATTTGTAATGTGGAAATTCTCCTCTCCAGGAAATTCCTAGGGCACGTCTGTAGGTCCACATCTCGAAGGCTTCTTATCGTTTTTTTGCACAATGCACCATGCCTCACATCCATACAGCAAAATACTTCCACACATAAGTTTTTATTAATTGCTTGCGGAGCTTTATGTTTATATCATTGGATTCGAAAATCTTTTTTAACAAAAAATCGAAAATTCGATTTTTGTTAAACGCAAGTTTTGCTTGGTGGATGCGACTGTCAACCTCTTTTCTTGTACAGCTATTTCATGTGATTTTACTCCCAAGATAGATAAACTCTTTTGCGTTCTTATGTGCCGTGCCTTAAAAATCGACCTCTAGTCCTTTTTTTTCATAGCACAGGCATTTAGATTTTTTTATAGTTTCGCAAGAATATTGTTGATAGGGCACGTTTCCATGTATGCATCTCTATAAATAATGAAAAATGTACCACGTTCTGCGTTCTCTATGTTGCTGGAGCGTGTTGTGTTCTATCCACTGGTGCAACTGTCCAAGGTGACTCGTGCCTCGGAAGCATAACAGAAATTTTCTCGGACCACGTTTACTGTTTGACCACTCCTTTGCTTTGTGTAAAGACGGCGCTTATCGCCACTTGCTGGCACTGTGCGATAAATGAATGAGTCCTGTAATTTCGCATGTTGTTAACTACGTTCTCAGAAGTTTATAAATACAATAAGAAGTTTGTTAAATATACATATTCAAATGATTTAATGGTAACTAGCTCGTGGCATGTTGAGGTTAAAAGTTTTTGCTACAAGTAGATAGTACAAGACTTGTGATAAACTGGACACTTAAACATCCCTGTCCGATCAATGAGATCTCCATTTTTTCCATTTTTTTTTTAGTTTTACGATTATTTCTCTCCTTTGGCTACAATGCCACAACGAGGTCACATTCATGAACGCTTACTTGAATATATTCCTCATGATACTCGTACAAACCCAGTTTATTCTATTAGGTTTATCTACTGTCGCGTGTCGCGTGATTAGACTTCGTTGGTCTTGGAATCCTCGCATTGCTGTACCTACTTGTGCGCTATTTTTACTCCCTTTCTTTTAACTCGTAGCGTCTGCCGAAAAACTTTGGATCGATTTTTAACCCCTTTCCCTTGATCCAATCGAGCTGAAACTTTGCAGGCAGACTCGTGGCGACGATAAAAATGATCTAACAAATTTTCGTTTAAAAAATTGATAATTATAATATAATTTTGGATTTTTCTAAATTTTAATGGTTTTTTCAAATTGGAATCATTACAAATGACCCCGACGCGTGCAGTAGGCATGAAACCTGATTAAATGAGAAAGGGAGTATAATAAAAACTTGGTTTTTGAGTTAGTTTTTTAGTATCTCGTTTATGTACGATATTATGTAGGATGCCACATATTTTTCTGACGATCAACTGATTCTATAGTATATCCTTAACAGGAAAAGTAATTTACTTAGACTTCGAGCAATACTTTTTTGTGGAAAGAAATGTATTTTTCCACAACTCTAAATGAATTTTTCTGCTAGGCATTGTTGACAATAAATTTGATTTCTGCATTTCATCATACATCTGGCGTCGATAAATTAACATTTATATACTACAGGATGGATGATAAAGTGGGTATGTGATGTAACTGGAGTACTGTATGTTAGATCGGGGATAGGGCAAGTCATTATGACAATGTCGAAAAATTAAATAAAAAAGTAACCCATAAAAACCAAGTTTTATTATACTCCCTTTCTCATTTACTAGTGGAAACGTGTTTGGCGCTTAACCTACGCGTTGGGCTTCGGTCGGGCAAAGCTACGAAAGGGAGTAATAAAAAATTTACAAAAATCCAAAATTATACTATAATCAGGTTTAGTGTCTACCAGACGCGTTGAAATATTTTCAAACAACTTAGTAAGTTGTATGAAAAAACCATTAAAAATTTAAAAAATTCCAAAATTATACTATAATTATTAATTTTTTTTAACGAAAATTTAATAGATCTTCCTGATCGTCGCCACGGGTCTGCTTGCAAAGTTTCAGCTCGATTGGATCACGGGAAAAGGGTTAAAATCGATCCAAAGTTTTTTCGTCAAGAAAACAAGCAAGCAGAGTAGCAGACGCCACGAGTTAAAAGAAAGGAAGTAAAAACGATTTTGATTGCATATGTCAAAAATCGCGCGCATCGCGCACGCGCACTGGCCTAAATAAGATTCACTTTATGTTTTAGACACCAGTGCGCGCATTTAAACCACAGTCGCTAACTGCATTCCAAGTTGATACAACCGGCCCTTACGTACTCTCCTCAACTTTTGATTTGTCACTTCTGTCTGTAAAATTATATTATACATGGTTAAAAGTAATTCGAACGAATAATATACTCACCGTAAGTCCAATTCGCATTATTCTGTTTCAAACACCGTTTCGAGTGTTTTGAGTTGTTGCGCGTTATTTGATCAGCATCGTCCATCTTGGAACCTACGCGCTTATGTACTTGTCCGGTAGTTTTAACATCTTGTTCATTTTTCCCAATAGTCAATTTTTGACATGACAATTTCATTTATTTTTCACAATATTTATAATTCCTCAACCGCAAAAAGTGTATTCTGTAACATGTTTTTCTCCTAATTATCATAAAATGTTTTACTTTGTACCTTTATGTCATGGCAAGGACAATCTCTCAGGGTCATTACAGACCTGTCGATAATCTATACATTAAAATAAAAATAAAACCCCCATCAAAATATCCAGGAACGCCTTTAAAAGGCTGCAAATCATGAGAAGGCATTTGGACCTTCAAATAGGAGACAAGTTTTCCCAGTGCTTTGTTTGATCGGTGTCACTGTACAATAGCCTCACTTTCAAAGGGCTGGTAGGTTATATATTTTTCATTTCATCTTTATCCCCTTGTCCTAGTAGGGTTGGGGGTCCAAAGACTCGATAAGGTGTTTCCATGTTCCTCTGTCTTGCGCTGCTTCTGCATGCAACCAGTCTAGACTCATTCTGTTTACATACACATTTTTTTGTTGCCTCTCCCAGCTTAATCCGGGGCGACTCACCGGCCGTCTTCCTTCCGGGGTTGCCAGGAGGATTCTTCTTTGTATTCGTTCCTCTGGAATTCTTAGCACATGTCCAAGCCACCTCAATTGTGCTTGTGCAATTGAGTAATCTCCCTGCTTGATTGATAATCCCCTCATACGGCGAAACGCGAAATTATAAATGTCTCACACATATGGGAAAGGAATTAGGGTTTTTATAAGGCTTACTCGTACATCCTCTGATTGGATGTGATTAAAATTTGATAGACTTGTGGATGATCTTGGGTGGAATCGGTGAACGTTACATTGTGTAAAGTGATCACTTAAGCCAGCCGTATGATAGGTCTTAAGCCATGTAAACACCCAAATACTTACATACCTACTTTCCCATTCGTCTCTGTTAGACATCTATAAATTATCCTAAATTAAACAATGTTGAGTTTCGATTAACAAGAAGCAGCAAATAAGTTTGCCCAAATCGTAAACTGCTGTGTGTTGGGCTGGTTAATGATATTCGGAGAGGGAGTGTGTTAACGTAGCTTCACAATCTTACAGCGCGACGCGCGACGGACGGGACGTCGTGCTACTTCACTTTTAATATTAAGGTTTACTTGAGGTATTTCACCACATTTTACTAAACATATCACTAGACCAACAGGACGCAAAGGCTTGGGAAGATTTAAGCCAAGATTTATCTTGTTTTTATCTTTTAACAAAAAGACAGAAAGACCTATTATTGAACAAAGTTGATATAGTACAAAGTACCTTCCACTTTGATTGCACCTACCGATTTCCAATTTTTTTACGGAATTTGGATAACTTTTTATAAGGGAAAAATTTCAACTACGATGAGACTGGGAAAAACGCTTTTAAAATATTTATCGATTTCCGTCCCTGAATTTCTATAGCCCACTCCTACAAGCATGAATGGAAAAAGGTATATCGACAACAATAGTCAATACTTCGATTAATTAAAAAATATATAATTTTCATAAAAAAAAATGTTAAAATTTTTCTACACAAAACGACAATTTCTTAGTCAAGAACCTAATATATATATTCTTAATTCTACTGTGTGTTTTCTCTGTACATTTAGAAATTAAATACAATTGAATTAATTGGATTGAAATGAAAAGTATATGTTTTTTATTATAATCCACTTTTTACGATAAAGAAATTATAAACATTGTTCAGAACAAAATTAATAGTGTCGCAGATCAACAAATACAATAAAGAAATGTCTTGTTGATCGACAAGTTATACGAGACACGATATCACCTAGCAAGTGTGATATTGTGTCTCGTATAAGTGAAGTGCACACGTTCTAAGGTCAACGCCGTGTATGGAGAGATAATGTCCTCAAAGACCTGCCATACTCGTAGAAATCCGAATTTACAGAGAAATGGAGATCGCTGGAGGAAAAGTCCTTTGAATCTTCTGCAACGTTTGCCGATTGAAAGAGAGTTCAGTGTGTCCACCAAACAATAGACAAAAGCGAGACCTTGTGCGGCCCTTATTACACCAACCCTTATATCCCAACGCCGACCATTCCCGTTCCAGATGTCCAAGCCGTCATTGTTACCGTTGACATTGTCGTCGAACTGGCGTAAACTGGAATGACAAAAGGGTTACGATGAATGTCAAACGTAAAAAAGGTCAGTTACGGATACCAATTCACAATACCGTACTAAAAAATTGGATTTCATTTTTTGTATCAATTATTCATATGATTCCACTACTCGCCAATTATTCGTTAATGTGTTTAACAAATGACGTTTGGCACATCTGTTCGTTTTTTTGGTAAATGTTTTGTTGTTTTTTAACGAATCGGTCTTTTAATATGACAGTCTAACATTAAAACGCGAAACATCGTGAATTTATGAACTAAATTTTGATAAAATGATTTTCAGATTATATATTTTTTCTGTAGGTATATTACATCATTTCAGAGTTTTTGCGCGTGGTCCAAATGAATATGTTTCAAATCATTATGAATGGTTTATTAGTCAAGACAATTTTTTTATTTATCTCATTGTTCTGATAAGGCTGGTTGTGTTCAATTGGAAAAATAAATTATAAATATAAATATACACAGGCGCTTCATAGCTAGTAGCGAAAACTTCGGGGAAGTCTTCATTCAACTCAGTTACGGAGATAAGCGATCTATGATTATTCTTATTTAATTATTTGTTGATATATTATTTGTGGGGTATAAAAGCAAAGGCAGCAATATCCAAAAAAAAATGCAGTCATCGAGGATTATTAATTTATAATGTACTGAATTCATGATTTTATAGAAATCACAGACTAAAAATTTATAAGAAACGTGATTTTGGAAGGGATAGATACGTAAGATCTAGAATTCAATACATTTTAAATTAGTAATCCTAGGTGACTGCATTCAAAACATATTTTTAATTATTAAAGAGTTAAGGTTATTATTACAGTCGGTGGACATATTTAAGTGTTTAATAAAACGGATATTTTGTACGAACCGTGTATTTTACAGAGAAGCAAATCTCGACGTTTCGCTGAAGTCTTATTCAGCTTCATCAGGAGAGCGTTCTATCACGGCGGAGATAGGACGCTCTCTGCTTCTCTGTAAAGCATACGGTCCGTATAAAATATCCGTTTTATTGACACTTAAATATTTTTTTAATTTTTTGGATATTGCTGCCTTTGCTTTTATACCCCACATTTGTAGGTCGGGGCGACGATTTTTTTTAACTTAATAGTAGATTCATTGTTTCAGTCCGTACAATAATAGATTCGTACGTCGGAGTTTTGGGAAACGGCTAGGATAAATTCGCTCGACTAGGTTCCGCCGTCGAAAGTTGTATCGGACTTTCACGGCGGGCCGAACGGGCGACGGATGAAGTGTCATAATATTAAATAGATGACAATGTTGCCGTTGGCGTTTCATTGTGATGCTACCTTTAAACATTCGGGGTGTGAAAGGTCGCACGGAGGTGGACCCAAGGTAAATATCGCTGTGTACATATGTAATGTATATAGATATCAATAGGTATACATATATACTCGCGCATCAGCTTCATTGTGTAGTTATATTTTTAAGGAATTCTTATTGTGTCATAAAAGTTCACAATTGGGTAATTTGAATTAGGTATGAGCAACAGGTGCATAGGCCCAGGCCCAAGATACAATTTTATTTTCTATTTATTGTTTTTTTTTTATATTGTACATCCCGGTTAATCTCGTAACATTCCATGTACCGATTTTCAGCATCTCTTTGGGCATGTTGCACTGTGACAATTCCTCTGGTTTTTAAGATTTGTGGCAAGTAAATCGTTAAACGTCTATACGTCACCGCGTATTGTTGCGAGATTGGATTCTGACGGAGAGAGTGCCGAGATGAGTTTTCTAAGGGGGGTAGCGGGAATCACACCGATGGACAGAGTGATAAGTGCTGACATAAGGCACACACTCGGCATGGAGCCCCTACTCCTACACATAGAAAAATCACAACTTTGGCTTGGACATGTGCTAAAATGCCAGAGGAACGAACACCAAGAAGAATCCTCCAGACCTTAGATTATGTTTTATTTTATTTTGGGAAACATACAGTACAATTTTTTTTTATATAATATCAAAAATATTCGTTTAGAATGATCAGCGAAGTTTCCTCGAAGCTGGTAAAAAAAAAACTAAATAAAAAACAATGATAAAGAATATGTGATAAATAATAAATATTTCAAAGATTTAAATTATGATAATGCATAAAATGGGATGGGTGGGAAGAGGGAGGGAATGGGATTCATTTAAAGAAGTATCAAATTTAATTCAATAATCATAAATGAGATTACGGAGTTTCATTTTAAATAAAAGCAAATTGTCAGTAAAAATGTCTGGATTATTTGTTGTTGGGAGAAGCAACGAAAAATGTATATAAAAACAGAATGAGTCTAGACTGGTTGATTCATGCAGAAGCAGCGAAAGACATGGGAATATGGAAACACCTTGTCGAGTCTTTGGGCCCCCGACCCTACAAGCGGATGAAGGTGATGATGATAATATTGTACATAGCATACAGGGTGCCTCATAGCTAGTAGGAAAAACTTTACAGGTGGATTATGAGTCGAAAATGCAACCATGACCTATTTTCAATAATTATGGAGATATACAATATCAAATTTCGCATTTTTTTTCAATATTTCTGACTTACTTTTTACAAAAAGTTAACCTTTCATTAAAATAACGGAGTTTTATATTATTTTTTAATTTTCACGCTTCATCAGGTCAAGAGGCCTAATTACAGAAGCGAAACACATCGGAAAATACCCAGGCTTGAGTAAATCACGTAGATTAATTGTGACGTTAATGAAAGAATTAATTGTGAAGAAAATTAAGGGAATCGAACTCGGAACCCTCGGTGTAAGAAACCAGTGTCATGCCAATATGACTTTAAATAAAAACCTTGAACAACTAAGTCGCACGTGTAATAATTGATTCGAATATAAAAATGGGTACGGTGCACATTGAAACAATTTTTATTTACGGTGCTGTCAGTTTTGCAATCTCGCTGTTAATAAAAATTGAAATTAACGGACGTATTGTTTTATTGACTTGAAACATATTGCACCTACCACATATAATTTATTTTATAATGTATGCAAATTGTTTTTACGGTGAAAATTATTCATTGATAATAAGTTGGAACGGTACCTACTTTTCCTGAAAACTGTTTAATTGTTAGCTGTCGTTAATGTATTGAGTTTACACATTTTCAATATTAAAATAATCTTTAGAAGCTGGGTTGTTCTAATGTATGTAATTGAACAATATATATTTTTAATGTTTATATATATTTTTAAAGTTTATAGCGTGGACTGCGTTATTGGATGTAATTATTAATTACTTGAAGACAATGTGGTTTATACAAAGTTTTGTAGTTTTTTGTTATTAAATTAAATAACTTAGACTTATATACCAATGACCAACGTCCTCAAAGATATCTCTGCCTTAGAGGTTCGAAACTGGAGAGAGCTGGCACTAGACCGAGATGAGTGGAGGAAAATTATTGAGGAGGCCAAGACCCACCAAGGGTTGTAATGCCAAGAATGATGATGATGATGATGATATACCAATAGAATTAATTACAGTTTAATGGACTAATTTTTTTAATGTTTTGTTCCCCGTGAATTAAGTAAGTATATATATTTATTTATTTTAAAGTGTCCTAATTATTATTTCCCTATGTTTTAATTTCACTTTTATATTTATTTTTTTGTTTATTTTACCTTCTTATCTTATTTATCTGGTCTATTGGTTTAATTATCTTTATTTTATTTTATTATTAATTTTTTAAAGACTTCTTATTATTATGCATGTGTACTAATCATTGTTTATATATATATTGTTCAGTTCTCTTAAATATGTTTTATTTCTATTATTTTTTAAAATTATTTACTTTAAAACCTGATTTATGTTAGGTTTATAAAAATCTTTGTAACATTCCTGTACTGGTTGTTGTTCTAAGGCGTTGATTTATAAAGAAAAAAATAATGCAGCCGCACTAAAGCTTGTAAAATAAAAACGTTCGTGACTACTGTAAACATTACTGAATGTGTGGGCCCTCCACCAATCATGAAACTTTGTTGAAATTTGGAATTTTGCACTTATTTAAATAAAGAATGTTTGCACGTCGAATGTTTGGATGCAGAGGATTTGCCGTACTTGGGTTTGTTCGTCTCCCACGAGCTTTCGCGCGTGATTAATCAACTATTCTCGGCGCCGCCAGACACGTAACCCTTCTAGAGCCGAACAATGGCAGATGGCGTCGGGGAGCGAGGGTCTTTCACGATTTCTCATTTTTTTAATGGAAATTTTCACTCGGGGTAAAGTTTTATCTGAATGTGCAGACAGCACGAAATTTGCGGCTTAAGTTCTGTGCAGCAATGTAGTAAGCCACACTCAACTCGTGACGTGTTTGACGTTAAATATTTGATTACTTCTCTTATAAAAAAATATGAGTGCTGCAATGTGAAACTGTAAAATTGTTTAAGTGATAAAACTAGTAATTATACTGGAGAATCACAAACCACCAAAATATCTACATAGACATGATCTAAGGAATATTTCCCGTTTCGCGTTTTGGTTTCACTTTTGGTTCCATACGTTTGATTTGTTTAAAAAATACTACGAGCGTGTAAGTTCTGAAATAATTGTGATAAGTTCAAACTGAATACTCTTAAAAATTATAATTTCTCAGCAAATAAGTCGCGCTTTGTTACAAAATGACGTGTTTTACTTAGGGACGAAATTAAAAAAATAAATAAAAACATCTACGTTTTGTTTCCTAGGGGATTTAATACTGCAAGAATAAATAATTCAATCTTTTTTATACAATACAATACAACACAATACAATACAAAAACAAAAATAATACAAACAAAACACTATGAATTAAACATTTTTTTAAGGAAAAGAGTCCCGTTATATTTGATACGAAGTATTTTAATCAAACACAAAGACACACAAATAATAAAACTGAAAAATTAATTGCTGGAACCTGGATTTGAACCACCACGGACCTCTGTCTATCGCGGACAGCGTGTTACCAATTCCACACAATTGGTAACACGCTTCAAGTATGTCCCCCGCGCATTGGCAATGCGCGGGGGACATACTTCCGCTGTTCCACAGTCCCTTCGCCTAAAGAAGGGGTTTATTTCAACTCTATATAATTTTATATTCTATGTAGAAAACACATTTATTTTCTTTTGAAATTTTCTTAAATTAATAGTACTAGGTACATCATTGTTTCTCATTACTCATGTTCAAATAGCTCACAGATGATTGTTGAACAAAGTTGAGGTACACACCACCGGTAATTGTTGCATTATTTTTTTTTTTCATTTTTTAACATCCCTTATGTACTGAAATGTAAGCCACATTGCGCGAATGGGTGACCACCCGTTTTTAGATAGCTCGGTGTGGTGCAACCGTCCGTTAGATTTCTGAGGAAAATCAGTAGGATTATGACACTGATGCAGTGCATCCAATCCTACATAATCTTATCTTCTCTTATCTCGAGTGTTGTGTTTTTCATGCTGGCGCACATCTCTTTTACGCATCGCCATAAATAAATACACTTTATCGATTTTATTCTCGATAGTACTTATTGGCGCGTATACTCAAACTACGGTGTCACTTGCGCTGGCCAATAAGACATCAAAGCGTATAGACATGAACTAACTTAAATATTTTGGTCGATTCGTTCCAATACGTTCGTCAAAAAGTCAAATTTAATGCTCTTAAAAAGTATAGTGTCTTAGTAAATAAGTCGCGCTTTATACAAACATACGTTTTTACTTGAAGAAACTCTGTTTGAAATGAAATTTAAAAAATCATCTATTGTAAACAAGTAAATAAATTTAAAAAATTTGAAGACATGCTTTTATACGATTTCTTTGTATATATATTCTTAATCGATTTTTTTAACATCACCCTACCTAGTATCCAAATATGCACGTTGTTTTAAAGTTTAAAACAAATCTTCGAACGGCATTTTCTTCAGCTGTTTCTGCGGCTCTTGATTGTGAGTGACGTGATGATTAATGTTAATCGAAATAATGACCAAATCATGTTTAATAATGTATAGTCATCCACTTAACGTAAACGTTGAAAGTTTCAGAGCCCTAGCTAGTCGGGAAGTTGGTGAAACATCAATTACAAGATTCCACCACAACAAAGAGTTAAATAAAACCATGTAAAATACGTTTTGATACATACTTTAACTATAGTATAAATGTGTCTTTAATATTTACGAGGGGGAATATACTTCGCTGTGACCCAATCTCCTCACCTTAAGAACGAGTTTAGTTCATCTCTGTACAATTTTATACTCTGTGGTTAACGCATTATTTTCAAAATTCGATTTGCACCAAACGTACAGTAGCCGGCAAACATCTTGAAATTTTTCTGCGTAGTGGGGGGAAGTTTGCGCATGTACCATTCCACCAACGAGACCTAAATTTTGTCTTCTGCGCATTCCCCCACTACGCCAAAATTTTTAAAGAAATTTGCCGGCAACTGTATCAATTTCGATTCTACATGGATATGATGTACATTCTATTTATTCCCGTATTTTGAGATTTTACTCCTGTCGATTAATGCTTATATTTTCTTAATTATTGTAAATAATGTTCAGTTTATTACTTTGATATAAGTGCAAAGGTTTTATCTAAGTCATTGCCCTAAAAAAATGGCAGTCTAGAATATACATTCTGATATAAATGAATAATAAAAATCCACATTTTCGTAAAAAAAAAAAAATGACGAAATATGCATTTGCATTCAATGTCCAGCCTTAACATGATTCATATTCGATGACGATACATATATGCGATCAGAGATCATTGATTCGCGCCTCAGTCTGAGCAAAGTTCGGTTCACTCGGCGGAAAAAAATGCGGGACCACCTGCATAAGATTACGCACCAAACAAAAAAGTGCTTTTGTTGAATCGGCAATAAGGCAAAAAGGGTACACCTTTGAGCGATTATCTTGCAAAACTGCACACAAAGCAAAGTGTATCGAGAGCTCGTGCTGTCGCGAGCGGTTCATCATAATGTTCACCTTGGTGCCGAAGTATTCGTTGGTTCAAATTTTACGACAATGCGTAAAGCGGTCGCATATCATTAATTTACGTGCTTCGTGGATTTCTAATTGTACTTCGATTTAAATATCTATATCTATATATAAAATGTTATTTGTCTCGATTTTCATAATAAATTATATTTAATTGGATGAATATCCACGTTAATGTCACGTGTAGAGTAGGGTGTCCACACTGTCATAGTCAGTGTGGACACCCTACTCTTAACTTTTTACACAACACTATTGGAGAGGACATTGTTGTCACCTGCATTTGCACAAATACCCAATTGCCGAAAACAGATCATAATTTATTGCTCATTAAACTTCATTTCTTATCACTACTTAATATACACAAACATTCATTTAATTCTCTTATATAGGTACATACCTAAATATACTTTTAACTGTGCTATTATATATACATTTTGTTACTATCCATGCATATGATTTTTATATATATTACTCTACTTTCACTATTGCTTTTGTATTTTACAGTATATTCTGTTCTTATTATCCACATTTTATATTTATATACTCAATTAATTAATTAATTAATTTTATAGTTATATAGTATTTTGTTGTATATCTTTATTATTTTTTGTTCTAACTATATTGTTCAGCTGCTCATCTCGGCACAGGTTCTCCCTAGTGAGATGAGCGGCTCCATCTCCTGTCATGTAACAAGATGAAGATAAATAAATAAATAAATAAATAAATAAATAAATAAAATGTATGTAGGTACATTGGTATATCAGGGGCGTGCAGTGGGAACAAGAAGCATGACTTTTTCCTAAGCATATATTTTGAAAAGAAACCGAAACAAGAGGTATATCTCGTAATATTCCAATCACAATAATTAACATATTATTCATATTTTAATATGTCATAATATTCTGCCAGATAAATATTTAATTTCGATTTTTTTTCCCAAATATACGGTTAAATAAAAGTCATGCTTCTTTTTCCCACTGCACGCGCCTGAGGTATGTATGTCGCAGCCATCTGGTTAAATTAGCCAGGTAATTGGACGCCTAGGCCGTTCATTAAACGCCGGCATCCAATTGGATGCCTAGGCCGATAGTTAATTGAACTAGAATCACTCAACGTTTGACAACTTGGCGTATTGAAAGTCAGCCCTTTGAAGATGACTGACCAAGAGAGCCAAGTGATTCAAATCTAACTTAACCTAACCAAGCATCACAAATTCATGAATAACCAATTTAACTAAATGACTACACGACGTTCAGTTCAGTTTCAGTTCTTCAGTTTTAACATGCTTCTTACAGCTCTTCAGTCTTTAATTGGATGCCGGCGTTTAATGAACGGCCTAGGCGTCCAATTACCTGGCTAATTTAACCAAATGGCTGCGACATATACATGAGAAAATGGATTGTGCCCGTGTGAATTTTTTGAACAGCCACCTCTGCTTCTAAAGCCAATAAGTTCTCTGGATTGTTGGGTTCTTCTGTCGCGTGATTATTATCGCCATTATTCGAAAACTCCACAGAAGAAGAGAGAAAAACATTTAATCGAATGAGCTTCTATTTTTGTCACAAATTGTTAAAATTTAAGTAGTTAATCATCTATTCGACAGTTTCTAGTTTGTAGTTGAAATTAATATTACAATTCGAAACAAAGTTATAAAAGCGTGTCGCATTTTTTTTTGGAATCGCTTGTTTATAGCTTTGCGTACATTCATCGACCTTCCGAGGTTAATGACAGACGGCGGTGAAATTTTTTCGCCGAGACAACTGACATTTTTTTAGCCGCGAATGTTTTCGGTGTTTCCAGAGTCCGATGTGAATGGCTGGCCCGTGTGTGCTCAGATCGCGGAAATGAAACGAATATTGTTGGAGCCGCGCCAGCTCCGCGTGCTCTGGGTATAGAGTAAGGTCGTCTCGGTTCACTCGGTGAGCTGCGACCTCAGATCTGAGACGCCCACCTCGTCTGGGGTATCCCAAATACGCGCTAAATCACACAAAAAAGCAAGCGATCAAACAGACCCTCACCTAGTAGTGGACAAAGAGTTGGTACAAAGAGAGGTGGCCTTCGTACACAGTCCAGTGGGCGTGACACTGGCCTCTCATACCGGGGGTTCTGCTTTAAATTCCCGGTGAGAACAGTGAATGGACACCCAC
The DNA here is from genome assembly GCA_016648135.1 of Agrypnia vestita. NCBI lineage: Eukaryota > Metazoa > Arthropoda > Insecta > Trichoptera > Phryganeidae > Agrypnia > Agrypnia vestita. The sequence goes on from JADDOH010011761.1 coordinate 21,801, forward strand.
CGCATTCCCAGGACCGTTCTATGAGCGTCTATGAGCGGGAGCGAAAGCTCCCACGTCGGTCCATACGTCGCCAGGTTGACAATTTTTTACGCTAAAGGCCATCTCCGTGTCACGTCGTGTAAAGAGCGACGCGACTCGGAGAGGCCCGTAATCCATTCACTGTATCTCCTCCACATAACACACTTTATTAGAAATAATCAAAGAAAAGGAAAAGCCTAAAATAAAGGTAAAATAACAAATCAATAAAATAACATTTAGCAAACATAGAAATAGAAAGTTCATTTAAGAAATAACAATAGATCGTGGAAAGAGAGTAATTTGGGTGAGAATGAGGACAGTGAGGGGACGCCAGGGTAAAGGACACACTCCGTAATAGGGAAGGACAAAACAAGGATCACACTAAAAGTTCAAGTCCGAGCACCACGGGTCCATAGTCTACAGAGAAATCATCCACGGTGAGACCACAATACGTCTACGTGATTAACTCAAGCCTGGTAGTTCGCTACAGTCAGTGGGCCCCTTGGCCTGTTGTAGCTCAATAAAGAAACACTTGCGGCTGTCCTGCCGATATATAATTTATAATTATCATGTTTCACTCGTAAAAATCATGCAATACTCTATACTCTACTCTATAATCTTCATAAAAAAAATTATTACTTATAAAAAATATTGAAAAATTAGTTGTCAAACAATATTGAAGGCAAACATGCCGTAAAACTGCTGTGCAGTTGGCATATGCATGTATGTAACATGTATCAAAAAAAAAAATCTGAAAAAAATCGATGTACAATTTTCTTCTGCAAAGCTTTTTCTATTTTATATTTTTGTCTAAACTAAAGCAAATGCGAATGGTAAGGCCCTATCTAGGAGAGATTTGAAATAAAATGAATGCATAAAAAATGCAGATAATCAATATTTTTTATTGTTAACTAGTTTTATAGTATCATCGGAACAAAATACACCAAATTGTCGACTTCTAACATATACACACGTACAAGAACTAAGTTTTAAATCTTTTTGCAAACAACGTACATATATTACTTAATATACTTTGTTAGGGCAATAATGCTTAAAGCTTTCTTCATTCACAATATATTTCAAGTCTAGCAATCTAACCATAAGGGCACTCGAATGTATCAAGATCTTAATCTATCAGGTATCTATCTGATAAACCGCGCATTTGCATTTGCCGCATCTGGTGCGTTGTTTTATATCGGCAATCCCTGGTATGCGGTCCTATTTCAGCAAATCTGATTATCGTCCTTACCAATTCAGCTTTTTGATCATCCCTCAGTATGGATTTACGACCCAGCGATTTATTCGAATTGCCATTTGTGATACGGTTTCTATGTGTTCTTTTGAGGATCTTGTACTTGTATGCGTACTTAGTGTACATGGCTGCCACCAGGTCTTCTTTTGATTTCAACATTATTTTGGAAGGCTTTGTCGAAATCACTGAAAATGAAGCCCAACTCATTTTTCATAAATATGAATGCACTTATAAAATCTCATGACGAGATACAGGATCTCGTGCTTCTCTGGGTGTCTCACAATATGGCCGATATAAAGTAATTTTTTATGGGTTTATTATTCCTTTCCTTTCCTCAAATGCTTCAAGTCGCTTCAGCATTGTTCAGTTTCAGATAGAAGTACATTGAACACATAGCTTCGTATCATTCGCAAATTTAAGTTTAGTTCACGGCTGCAAAATACCTTTTTATTCTAAGGAATGCAGTTCTGGCTTGCTGTTAACGACATTAAATTTCCATAGAATGGTCTCAGTTTTCGTTTAATCTGCATCTCAGCTAGGCGATTTTACCTACTTCTTCTGATCTAATTATATCTATGTATAGGCCACCACCATCATTTGCTTGCTTCTTCTTCTTCATTGGCTCTACAGCTCAAGCCTTGGCCTTCATCAGTCCTCGTCTCCAACTTCTCCCGTCTCCCGCTGCCCTCCTCCAGTCTGTCACCCGTAGTATTTGATCCGCATTCCTTCTGACCTCGTCTTCCCATCGCAGCCTAGGTCTGCGGACTCTTCTTCTTCCAGCCGGATGTCCCTCGAGATCCTCCTGGGCATCCGCGACGACGGCATGCCCTGCACATTCCCCGCCCATTCCAGCCTACTCAGTCGAGTGTGTACAGAGAGCTTGAAAATGTTATATAACTCTATAACTATAATTTAAAAAAAGTTTTCTACTCGTAAATTATATTTTTCAAGGGCTGCTTTTCCTGACTACATTTTGGCAACTTAAGTTTTTTATATTCCTAAACAAGTGGGATACATAAAGATATTATAGTTTTGTGGGCAACATATTTGGTAGAGGGGGGGGGGGGGTTGCTCCCGCGGGGCGCAGTCCATAATTATTCAACATCATTCATTATCCGAGTAACGTCTCGTGTTTTCGTTCGCTATTGGCTAACCTCGACAATAATATCAACAGCGCTTTTTTAATTGTCAAAGTCCTTGTAAAAAGTTAATCAGCCATCACATGTCATTTGATAAATGACACGCTCTAAATACTGTGAAATCATCTGCATGCTTTATTATCAATTATAACAATATGTATCTGGTTCAGCCTATTTGTAGATTAATATTAAATTATTTTTATTATACATCCGAGCCCTATTGGTGGTTTCATATTATTAATTATGAAAAGTCATCCTTGAAATTATTACTTTGTTTAAGGGCTTTTGCTTTTTATTTTCCTCAATTACGGGGGTTTTCACTTTTTCAGTGATCATTTCAATGTACCTATTCTAAGCGTATTTCATATTCTTTCAATAAGATACGTACGTACCTATATTGGTGGGGGTGTGGTGGGCAGGGGAAAGGTGCCCATAATAGTCGAAGGGTCCTAAAGAACAACTGTGCAAATTTGGTTTACGTCGCTATTATAGTGATATATGTATTAAATTGTTATTATTTTCCAATATATTTTTGAATGACTGTCTTTACTTTTCGTAATTTTCATTCAAAATATAATTTTGCTAATAACATTTATTGTACTTTGGTGGCTAAAGAATTACTTTAATTTACATAACAAGTACATATTACAAAAACCTTCACACTGTCACAGCTTCACGGTGGTAGGATCTAAATGAAACATTATAAATTACATAAATAGACACACTGGACAATTTATAGAAAATGCTTTCTCTCGAACCTTATGGTATGCTTTCGCGTATTCTAGGTGTTTCCAATTTATTTTAAAACGTGCAGTGCAAAGAAATCCTCAATTTTGTGAAGTTTTTTTAATAGAGATGCGAACACGGAGTAGTGTCGCATCAAAATTCTTACTATTTTCAAACTTGCCGGTGTCCTGGAATGTGGCTCGAACTACCAACCACCAGATACCAGGCGAGCGTTATGAGCATTACACCAATAAACTACTAATTTTCTTCTACTCATTTCCCTTTTCTTCAAGAGTCTTGCGACAATACGTTTGTAAAAAATACGTTGATTCAAACCCTAAACGTAAGTCGACCTCTTTCACGTTTATATCGCTCAAACATTTATTCCGTGATTTTCTGCGGTGTTTTCACGTGTTTTATCATCTAGACTATTGACACTCGACAATATCGTACTAAGTCGCTAGTTTTATTACCCAAATCCCAGGCTAGATTATATTATGAAAAGCTTAGGAAATGAACAAACTGCTAACATGTTTTTTATGCGTTCTCAGTCGCTACACTGTACAGCCGTAGATTGCTGTGTTTATTGCGTCATTGTTCATTTCCCGCGAGACAATAAATGTTTCGATTGATTAATTTATGAATTTTAAGTCTAATAATTGATGTTGTTGTGATCTTCATAAAGTTTGAATTTTCGAATCCATTATCACATTTTGTACAGAAGTATATTTTTAAAGAGATTTTTTTTATTTTCTCAAAGATGGCTTTGTGTCAAAATTTTTTTTGTTGCAATTGATGCTGAGTGGGCGATGCAGTGTCTGTCGGAAAGACGCGGAGGATTGAGTAAAAATGAGAAAATCACAAAAATAAGTTTCACTCGTCTGTCAGTAAAGAATATTTGACCCACTTCATGAACAACAATCGCTCTGAAATTTGTCGGAGAGACGTATTCCTGATGACAATTCAATAATCATTCATTAATTTCACAAAATGTGTTTATTTCAATAGATTTAACACCGTTGTAATAGATAGATGTAGATAGTATAGAATATAGTAGATAATATAGATAGTATAGAAATGTCAAAACATAGAATCTTATGTTTTGACACTTCCAACTGGTTTTTGTAACTGATTTAAAGAAATGCTTGTTGACGAATCCTTATAATGAATTTAATGTTCAAAACTTAAACTAAGAATGTTCTTAGGTTTTCACGGCCACTCAGAATCTTCAGGTTTGTGTTTTCTGGGGTATTATGCCATGTTGTTACGACCTTTCAGGCCGGCGTTTTGGATCCGGATCGGATTGCAGGGTCCATCATCAGCCCTGATGATGGACCCTGCAATGGGATCCGAAACGTCGGCCCGAAAGGTCGTAACAACATGGCATAATACCCCAGAAAACACAAACCTGAAAAAAATTTAAATAATCGTATAAGAATAGAAAATCTGGCTTACGAATAAGGCAAACCATCTGTATTCGTTTGTTAGTTTTCTATTGATAAGGCATATTATCAGGATAACAAGATTGTTATAATTGTTAACCCAGTACAAAATATACGGTACATACTTATTTAGGTTTTTTGCGGAAGGCTGAAAATTTCAATGAGAAATGTCAAGACATGTGTCAAATGTCAAAATTACTTTCACTTTACGGTAATTTTGATTTTAATGCTATCTACTACATCTAATAATGTCAAAAAACAAAGAAATTGTATCGCCAAATTTTTTTAAAATTAGTTATTTCTTATATTATTGATGGATTTGGCATTGAATTGTAGAGAGAGTACAATTTAATTGAAATTACATTACTGTACATTATTTCTTAATTGAAATACAATACAAAACTGAATGTACCAAAAGTTTAATGAGTTTTTTTTATCAACATTTTGGCGAATACGCTGTGTTTGGCCCGCTGTTGACTTTGCCATTAATGACTTGATGTAAAGTGGAAAGGTATTCCAGAGGGGGTTTAAAATATATTTTCAAGTCGGCGTAAGATTGCTGGAAATGCTGCCGATTGAAAAGACTTTGAAGAAAGGATTTCTGGAAAACCGTAAAGTCGCGATACGAAGGGTAGCGGATGGAAGGGGAGGTTTTACGCCCAGTTGCGTCGCGCCGGGATCTGCCCCAGGGGTAGCAAGTAGGGTTGCCACCTTTTTTTGTGCAAATAAAGGACATTGGTTATTTAAGGTAGAAAAAAAAGTACATTGTGTCAAAATAAAGCACGATTTATTTTCTTTTTAATTTTGCTTAAAAACATACTTTTCATTACTTTTAGCAACTTTTAACAAATAATTATCACTACTAAACAACTGCACAGCATGTTTGCAGTCTATATTATTAAATTAAAGTCATTCATTTTTATCAGATTCAGAGACGCTTTGTTTTTTTCGTCTCGCCATTTGCTATTCATCACAGAAAATACTCTATAAAAACCAATTAATTGTATTTTAACTGCACTCAATCCGCCTTACACAAAACAAACAAGAATTTTTTACAATGACATTGACTATGTTGACATTTGAGGTTAGGTTGCATTAAAAAAACGAGCGTTTATAATGCGGCGAGCGCCACAGGGTATATCGTCAATTATCGAACCAATTCGGCAACAATCGATAACGTCATTGACCCCGGTAACTCTCTCGTTCCGTTTTACGCAAAAAATTCTATGATCCACTTTTTCTTGTATGTTATAAGTAAAATGAATCTCATTAAGTATAGAGTATAATTACCCGAAATACTTTATAATAAAGTACGGGTGGCAACCCTAGTAGCAAGTAGGATTTCGTCAACAGGCAATTTTTTAATGTAAGTTTCCTAGTAGGATCTCCACAAACACTTCAGATATATAACACTAACTAATATCAATATTAATAACGAGAAACCTTCCTACTAAGTAATTTGAGAATGTACATGGACAAAACTAAAGTAATTGTGAACTAACAATGAAGAAGTTTCCATTTTCAAATAGATTTATCATAAAAATTTGAGTAAAATGTAAGAAAATTGTGAAAGAATCATTGAAATACCTCTACAAATGAAAATGTTGAGGGACTTTAAAGTTGCGCTTGCAAAAATAATTTCGTTTCATGCGACGGTCCTGCGTGTGACGTCACTTGATCCAGACAATGCGGCTTGTACTCGCTTAGTGCCTGTGGTGGACGATCTCGACTAGGACAAATGACGTCACAGACGGTACAAGAAATAAATACGTAAACTTAAATAATCTAAGAATCTTCTTAGATTATTTAATCTTAGATTATTATTTCACGGCCACTCAGAATCTTCTGGTTTTTGTCTTCTGGGGTATTATGCCGTGTTATTACGACCTTTCTGGCCTTGATGGCCTCTGCAATGGGATCCGAAACGTCGGCCAGAAAGGTCGTAATAACACGGCATAATACCCCAGAAGACACAAACCAGAAGATTAAATAATCTATTTCTCAAAAAGTAAATGTTACCTTTTAGTTAGAGTAACACGCATGTGAAGAGTATTTTGTGAAGGTGTTGGTGTGTAAATAATACTATGGTTGTGGTTTGTAGTGATATTTACATGCTAGTGTAGTGGTTGTTCTGACGAAGAGTTGGGTTACGTCTCGAAACCGGTAGACAAATAAGTAATTTTTAGTGGTTATATACTAACATAATTAACATTTTGTTAAAATGTCTGACTACAAAGTTAATACTTTAAATATTAAAAATATTAGTAACAATCTATTTCTCATTAATTTATTGTCAGATTTCAAATATTTTTTTCACTGGTTTATTAGTTTTGATCTATATTTTAATTCCATTGTGTTAAATATCAACATCATGAAACTTCTCCATTCATTAAATGATATTGACAAAAGGTAATCCTAAAATGGATGTGGAGAAGTATCTTATCTTGGCCAAATCGTACACATTGTTTGGGAGGCAGAATCTTAAAAAAATGTCAACTGAGAGATGGGTTAAAGGAGATCGTTTTGAAATATAAGCGAAATTGAGCGCTTTTTATCATACTATACTCGTATTGCGCCTTAATTACACTACCGTGGGAGACTGTAATTTACGTAGAAATTGGGTGATTTTTTTTCAAGAAGGTGACTATTATTTTTTATTTTTTAGTGGCATTTAAGGTACACATTAAACTATCATTTTATTAGAGAATTAAAACAAAATTGCAGGTGCATGTTTATCTGACACGAAGAAGGTCATGTTCTTTATATAGATATAAAATATTTTATTATTATTACACGCGAAGAAATGCAGTTCGAGCTCGCCGATATACGTGACATTTAATTTCCCGATTTCCAGAATCCGAATTTTCATTGAGTTTGCAACCCAGGTAAATAGTTTACGAGATTGTCTATTTTTATCTACGTGCAGCCCGCCATCATCCATTTTGTTTTGTTTACTAATTAATAATCATGTATTTTGTGTTATTTGCCTTTAGTTGGTATCCATTCCGCCTATTTGCCAACCCTGATCTACCTCAACCCTTTGCGAGAATGTTAAGGCTCTTATCTCAGGTAGTAAGTAGGTAATACATGTTCCAACCCTGTAAATTATTATTTTTCTTATCTCATATGTCTTGTTTAATATTCAAGATTTATTTCTTCAAGATACATTTCAGAAAGTTTTCTACAACATTTTGAATTTTGCTGGGATTTGAACAAGGTCTGGCAAGCTCCTGGTGTTAATTCTGAAAATATGTGTAAAAAAATAATCGTTATTTCTATTATGTAACCACCGACTGACATTGAAATGACATCAAACAAAGTGACATTGAGATGACATGAAACCAACTTCAACGAATTAGGGTGTGGTACTTGGTGAATGAGATTATGTTTTAAATGTGGATCAAAATTAGACGATAATATATGTAAGAAATGCTCCTAAGTTTTCCAATACCTTTCAGTATCTTCTGGAGAAAATATTTCGGGCTATTCTGGCGCGTGTGTACGATCTTTCTGGCCGACCCTTCGGATCCCACTGCAGGACCCATTAACAGGGCTGATGATGGACCGTGATAGAGGTGATCACTGCAGAATTTCCCAGTAAAGTAATAATAATAATAATAATAGCCCTTATTCAGACATTAACATGTTTGTGAACAGTTAGGCTGTCACACCATGGCAGTTCCGTCTGTATGCCTTTGGCAAAGGCCTCCTCCAATTTCCTCCATTCCACCCTATCTTTTGCTATTCTGGTCCACGCGCCACCTGCTGTAGCCTTGATCTCATCCACCCATCTTCTAGAAGGCCGGCCTCGTTTCCTTTTCTTGTCTCTGGTGAACCAATAGATTATTGTTTTTGATCATTTCTCTCTTCCCCTGATTGTATGTCCAGTCCATTTCCATTTAAGCCTTCTTATGAATACTTTAACATTCTTCGTTTTTGTTTGTTCTTTGATTACTGAATTCCTTATTCTATCTGATTTTTTTTATTTTATATTTCTATCTGGGTTTTTTTCCCAACATACTTCTCTCCATAGCATTTTGGCAAGATTCTAGCTTTCTTTCGTGGGCTTTAGTGATCGCCCAGGTTTGACAGCCGTAAGTTAGGACAGGCAAAATGCAGGTATCGAAGAGTTTCCTTTTGATGTCTATGCTCATATCTCTGTTCTTCATGATTTCCTTTAGACTCCAATATTGCTTCCACGCATTTCCTATTCGTCTATCTATTAAATGTACCTACATTATCTCCCAGTAAAATAACTAAAAGATACTCGATCGTTCCGCTCAATTTCGCGCGTAAGTACTCACTCGCGCCGTATATCTGTCGCTTGTTTTTCGTCTCTGGTCAACTCTCACTAGCCACACTGAAACGCCGCCGCACGGTTCGCTTTTAACTGTGTATTCGCGGAAACGTCACAACAACTCGGCTTGTGCGCGCGCCGTCGTTGCTTTTACACATAAATTTTGGTTTCAATAATGTTCCACTTGTTTCTCCATGTTTCTATTGTTTTATAGTTCCAGTTGATTCTAGATTCATGTGGACCGTTTGAGAGATTTCGATAATGCTTTTGCCATTGTTTTAGGCTCTCGTGGGCAATATATTTTTGTAGACTAGTATTTTTTGTCGCAGCTACAACATGATTTAAAATCATTGTCTTCGAAGTAAATATCTTTTGTTAATTAAATTTTAGTGGCGTAATTTTTTTATTATTAATTACTGTTTTCAGAAATATATTATGTTCAGTCAACTTATTCCTATTTTCATAGCATAAGCGCTTCATTTGAAAACAGTTAGAATATTGATGTATTCCGTGTACACATCTTTATTAAAAAAATAATTGCAAAATTATTAAAGATTTTTTTTCATATTGCAGTTTATGCAATTTGGAGTAGTTACGTCAAAGAAATAAATTACTTGATCTAAGAAGTTTCTGAAGTCTTATAATTAATTTTCTTTGGAAAATTGATTTTCCTTCTATTGTGAAGTTTTCTGAGAATGTTTTCTAGCAGCTTGCTGACGAACAAACTCCGACAAGGAAACCCAAGAACTCTTAAACTGGACGCGTTACCTGTGACTCCAATTGCAGCTGCAATTGCGGCTAATGTTACTTACTGCCTTACTGCACACGAGTCGGTAAGGTTTGGATATTATGACATTTGAGTTCGGGGAATTTTGGTAGATAACAGGCAATACGGGTACAAAAAATCTGTAAGTAAAACGTTGCAATATAAGTTATCGGGTAATATTGTTCAATAGTAACGCGAATTTGTTACTATAACGTAAATGACATGATTTTTTATAAAGCTTCAAAGCGTCCGGCGGAAGAAATCAGCCGCGAAAAGCGTGTGGAAATGATTAATATGGGAATATTTTGAGTTTGTCCAAATTTTACAACGAACACGGTACTGGATTTTATCCCAGGGGGACATCATTAATCGAGACATATTACAGATGTCTCATAGAGACGAAATTGTATGTTTTATGGGAAAGTAGGTATGGAAGTATTTGACCCAGAGACTACCTATTTTTCCATAAAATATTATAATTTCGTCTCTATGAGACATCTATAATATATCTTGATTAATATGAGTATATACAACTGTCCCGTTAAACATGTTAAAAAATCACGTTTGTTATTTTTAGTTTTTCTTACTCATTTTTTTGTACCTGTATTATCTGTTATCTGCCAAAAACCCCCGACCTCAAATGTCACAATATCCAAACCTCCTTTCCTTCTATAGTGTACATCTACAGAAAATACTTCAGCCGTGATACTATAACGTCTGGCGGTCGCTGGCTCTTAGTATACTACTTTTTGGGACCTGCGCAAAACAAAGCGTCCGCTCACCCCTTTCAATACTCCCTGAACCTCGGGCAATGCCGGGCACGGATCAATCTAAGTGACAAACATAACCTAGATGTGAATCGTTTTTCGCCGTCAAAACATCAAAATGCGACGCATTTTTGAACACTGCCCGTCGCCGATTTAAACCGGCCTTACACAACGCGCCGAAGAAAAGTTTCCGCTCGATCCGCTCATTGGGAAGCGTCTCGGACCGCGGCGGGGTCAACTGGGATTAATTGTCCCGCGCTGGGAGCTCGGAGCGGAGAGCTGGGAGCTGGAGATGGAGATGCGCGGTCACGTGCGCCCGCCCACGTGCCGCGCTGTTGCCACGCAGATTCATCAATCTGCCGCCGATTGGTAGCGCGTAGCGAAGGGAAAAACTACATTTCAAAATGAAGACTACAACACACACACACGTTCGCCAGTTTGAAGACTACAAAGTGTGCACTACATTTGTAGTAAAAACTACATAAAGTGAACTAATTGTAGTACTACGAAATTGTAGTACTAATGAAGTGATGTAATGAAGTAATTGTAGTATTAATGAAGTGAACTATTGCATTAGGTACAGTAGCCGGCAAACATCTTGAAATTTTTCGGCGTAGTGGGGGGGAAGTTTGCGCATGTACCATTCCACCAACGAGACCCAAAACTTGTCTTCTGCGCATTCCCCCACTACGCCAAAAAATTTCAAGAAGTTTGCCGTACAAAATTGTAGTACTAATAAAGTAATTGTTGTAGTATTATAGCACAAAGAAATTTTGAAATTTCTGGAAACTGATTTCCAGAAATTTCTTCGTTCGGTCCCAACATTTTTCAAACCATAGAGGGAGGGTTGTTTCGATTTTCAAAAATTTCACATAAAAAATGTACTATTTGAAGTATGTGCTCGTACTTTCGATAACTTTGAAGTGTGTGTACTTTGTAGTGTACGCTTTAAAACGAAGTGTACTGTTTGAAGTATGTACTTTCAATAACTTTGAAGTGTTTGTAGTTTATAGTGTATACTACGCTTCAAAAGGTGTGAAGTGTACACTTCAGTGTAATGTAGTACTACGTCGTAGTAGTGAGTACAGAGTGGACCCATCACTAGTCACGCGGCGGTCACTCAGCCGGCTAACCTACCCGACTCTGGATCCGCGTGACGCATCTGGATCGAGATTAGAATGCCTCTGCTTGGGAATTTCTGATTAATCATACACGACAGGGCCGGCCCGATGCTTTTCAAACACGGCGTATTTTTTTGCGTTCTTTCTCTTTTCGGGTAGAAGATTGCCGTTTTTCCCGAGGTTCCCAAATGATCCAATATCAACTGTGTACAGTTGACTTTAAAAACTTGGCCTGACGAGTACCGACCTATGCTGCTAGTACCGAGACGAGAGGAATCTCTGTAGGTACGCTCTGATATACTATATGCCTGTTGTATGCCTATTATGCTTATTTAAAGAGCTACCGCTATGCTGAACAGCATCACTTTAGATATTGATCTTTTCCACAACGCTTGTGTGGAAAATCTTTGGTCGGTAGAGTGAGGAATGAACAAATTAGAAGTGAATGTAATTCTGGCTGTAGTGTGGTAGATAGAATAAAGAAAAGAGTGCTGAGATGGTTTGGTCATGTGGAACGTATGAGCGAGGGAAGGGATGGTTAAGAAAATATATGAGGCGAGTGTTGAAGGCAACAGGAATAGAGGGCGTCTGCGAAAGACCTGGCACGGTCAGATGCTACAAGTATTTGAGGATGATCCTGTTAAAAGCCTCAACAACCGTAGAAGTTGTATGAGAAGAAGTATGAATGTAGCCGAAGCAAAAATGGTCTGCCAAGATAGCAGAATATGACGTTTTATTCTCTCTGCCTACCCCTGCGGGGAAACGGCGTGATAGTTAGTTAGTTCTGAAAGGATTTTCCAAAATATGATTCTCCTACATATTTGGTTAAACGTAATAACATGTACGAATAAAATGAACGTTTATAATGTATAATATGTTATTTATCAAATAAAAATATATAGATTATATAATAAATAATATATAATGGGTATAAACACAAAGGCAGCAAAATCGCACTGAGGTGTTTCTGAGATAAATACAATAAAACTTGCCACTGCTCAAGAAAATGTCGCTGGATTCTATGAAACGTACATCTTATTGGAAGTAAGTTTTTAAAACAATTGCCACCTCAGTTTTCCTTTTAAATTCGCGTATAAATAAATATCTGACTTTTAAATATAGATATTGCTGTGTTTCTTACCAAATAGTGGACATTGCTGCGTTTGCTATTTACAATATTGGATATTGTTGCCTTAGTTATAATATTTCTCGACGTTAATAAAAGGCAACATCTGTAAAAATCCATTTTACTAACCAAACATATCGACGGTCTCTACATACATATGTAGCATTTCATACCACAATACATAAACCACCAATCTAGGCCACACACATACGTGGTAAGAATGCCGCATAAGCAGATTGAGGCACGAGCAGGGTACACGAGCCGTCTACAGGTCATTGCACCGTCAGCAATTTCGAAGATTCATCCACACACACAGCTCTTCAAGAAAGTTATTTGTTCGGAAAACTGTATAAAAAGCAGCAAACGCCCTCTACGGGCATGTTAGTCTTCCAGGACCTCCCGGCGTAAGCCGGAGGCTCTCGCCCCTCGAGTATCTATCATTGTCTTTGTAATCGTACTTATGCATAACTTGCAACTGTTTTATCGAGATAATAAAATCATCAAGCATTCTACTACTTTGGAAAATCCCGTCAGAAGACGGGTGGGTGACCCTTAAACGCAAATCCGTCATGCTCATCATCCTCAACCACATATATATATATCGCACACGTAGATCTAAACTAAGACAACTCAAAAAATTGTGAATTTTGAGTTATCCTTGTATTCGAATGCTCGGTGATCGTACGCAACTATCTAACATAGTCTCCTGAAAAATGACTTTTTTGAGTTGTCTCAGTTTAGATTTAGGTGTGCGATATATACAGTCGAATCTGCAAAAAATCGATTTTCGTTTTACTATCTTAAATTATCCATTTTATTCTGCATTTTCGGAAAATGTATAATTTTTCTTTGTATTTGGAGTTTTTGATACGAACATTCATTTTTTCTTTAACATGGTCCAAAAATACACAGTAAATTGGATAGTTTAAGACGGCAAAACGAAAAACGAATTTTTGCAGATTCGACGATATACGTTGGGACCGTCGATACGTAAATCATGAAGAATTGCTTTTAGCCAACGACACTAGTGTGTGCATTCTGGCGGTCTGCTGTTTAGCGTGATGCATACAATTATATAATGTTCGCGACATTTGTATATATGCATACGTGAATATTCCTTTTTATCGGCGCTCGCTCCAGGAAATTGCATTGTTGTACTCGGCTAGTATCTATGCGTGCTTTTATTATAAAGCGATATGGAATGTTCTGATTAAAATGACCGATGACTAACTAATTGAAATCATGCCGCGGAATCGGAAAGATGCCGCGTCGGTACATTTTAAAAAATTATTCTGGATTGCCAAACAGCATTTTGTTTCCACGCAACGATGATTAATCAAATTTTCAAAGGAAGCAAACACTTGGTGGTGAGACATTATAATTAAATAAATAAAAATAACTTTGTTATACACCACTTATATTTATTGAAAATCCAACTAGGTTTCGCTACTACCGTAGCTTCTTCAGGGATCTTAACTGTCTAAACATACAAGAATTATGCGCTTATATACTAGTGTGAAAGGTGAAAGGACGGAGTGCCAATAGTGGGGGTAGGGGGTGAGACTATACAGGGAATATTATTATTAAGAGGGAACATATTTAAGAGTGTACTATAAGACAAAAATATTTGATTATTAATTATTTTATGATTTAAATTAATGGCTTTTCTTATCTCTAATGCCTCTAAATTATCTAGTCTATTACCTACCTGTTCCGTTTTTATATAGAGATAATTTAGAGGCATTAGAGATAAGAAAAGCCATTAATTTAAATCATAAAATAATTAATAATCAATTAAATTTGTCTTATAGTCCACTCTTAAATATGTTCCCTCTTAATAATAATATTCCCTGTATAATCCCACTCCCTACCCCCACTATTGGCACTCCGTCCTTCCACCTTTCACACTAGTATATAAGCGCATAACTTTTGTATGTTTAGACAGTTAAGATCCCTGAAAAAGCTACGGTAGTAGCGAAACCTGGTTGGATTTTTAATAAATATAAGTGGTGTATAACAAAGTTATTTTTATTTATTTAATGATGTTTAATCAATTTTCGAATGTAAAATAATTGTTAATTTTCTCCTTTTTCTTTTTCGTAATTCTTCGGTCCTGATCATGGACTTGCAGTTGGATATTTCAGATGATGGCGTCTATGGTTTTAATCCCTCCTCCATGAATACCTAGGCTGTGGATTCGTAAGAACATACCGACAACTCCAAGGATTTTTTTTGCGAGCGAAACAAAGAAACACTCTTCACGCACAGTTCTCAGAAGCAGAATGCATCATCAGCCCAGCTGCATGCTGTAGGGAGATAACGCGACATAAATCTCGAAAATGTGACTGTTCGCATAAATGTATCCGTTGTGCACATGCATCCGGTATCGATGATTCGCTCTTGTCCCAGACTTGGAAGCGTGCATATTTATTACTTTATGAAGTACACATGATGCAATATGTACATTCTTGTTCTCTACCTTTTATCCTAATGGGTGGGGGTCCCTCCAACGCATAGATTGTTCCAACTTTTCCTATCTTGGGCTTCGCTCTCCTCGTCAGCTCAATTTAGTTGCAACCTGGCTTCGCCTGTTTCCGCCAGCTCCTCCTAGGACGGCCCCTAGGTCTTCTGCCTTTTGGTCTTGCCTGGAATATCCGCTCTGGTAGTCTGTCTGCCGGCATCCGCAAGATATCTCCCCGCCACCGTAACTGTGATTTTTCGATAAACGTCAATAAGGGTTCTGCTACTTCGAGACATTATCTTATTTGAGTATTTCTGATTTTGTCCCTTCTGGTAACTCCTACCGTTCCTCGTTGAAATCTCATCTCGGCCGAACCGATCAACCATTGCATTCTGTGTTTAGTTAACGGGCATCGGAAACATTGTTTTAAAAAAAGATTGAAAACGCACCTTTTTGTGAAATAATTTTCATAACTTCGCAATTAAATTTTAAATTGTACAAAATCTGTAGGACTATACAGATTTTGTCTTAAATGAGCGCCCTTGAGGTGATTTTTTTACGAAAATGGCGCTATATAAATTATCCATTATTATTATTATTATATAAATGTATGGAATGAAATAGGCGAAATACGGGAATTTCTAATAAACTAATCTATTGTAGAGTTTTCCGTGTCGTCAGTATACAATGTGATGACAACCGACATCCGTTGAACGGTTAAGGCGTTCTTCTCATAAAATTACACGACGATAATTTAACCAAAAACGTTTTTTTTACATCGGCCTCGTAAAAGACTGTCTATGAATCGGCTCTAGTCAATCTACTACTCCAATCTCCTTCCCCTTTTTCCACCATTTCTTCTCCCGCACTACGCGCGTCTACCGCCGCGTCTCTTCGGTCGCGGAACGCCGCTAAATTTTTTTTTCATACAAATGCACTTATCAAACACACTACGCGGATGATCGGTCGACCTATTTGCTTTGCCGATTTTACGCCACGTTAAAGACGCGGTGGAAGACACGCACAGTGTGGCGCCGGCCTTAGTCTATGTATGTGGGGTATAAAAGCAAAAGAGATATTATCCGAAATAAGCCTATAAAATGATAAGAAACAAGATTTAGAAAGGGATGGATACATAAAATCTATAATTCAGTACATTCTAAATTAGTAAACCTCGGTAATCGGTAACTGCATTCAAAATATATTTTTATTTTTTTGGATATTGCTGCCTTTGATTTTTTAGTCCATATATTATTCATTATGACTTGCTATTGTTACATTTTTTGTTGGAGGGGAGCTATCATTATATGTACAATATAATTTGTATGTTTATTTTTTTAATATTATTTTTTAACGCTTCATCAGGCCAAATGAGTATAGCGAAACACTCCACAAAAATACCCAGGCTTGAGAAAATCGTACAGATGTGGTCTCAGGTATGAGGAGCCTCTTAGTGTCGCGCTTACTGGACGACAGGGCCGCTAAAATGCCGGGCCGGATGCGTTAAAATATAAAGAATGATGAAAGCATTTTTCTGGTCATATGTGAGGTAAAGTTTAAAGGCATTAAAGAATTTAAAAAAAAAATGCAGTCACCGCGGATTACTAATTTAAAATGTACCGAATTCTTGATTTTATTTATCCATCCCTTCCAAAATCATGTTTCCTTTAAATTTATATGCTATGTTTCCTATAATATCTCGAATTCAGTACGTAATAAATTAGTAATCCTCGATGATAGCATTCATTTTTTTTTTGACATTGCTCCCTTTGCTTTTATACCCCACATGTCTAACGATATTTAACTGATTTTTCCCAATTTCAATAGAGATGACAGTTACAAACTATCAAGTATTTGGCGCCCTGTTCTTACGACATTGATTCAACCCCTGAGAGACGTCGCAGTAAAGTCCGCCGACGTAACTAGTACATATTGCACACTGGCGACCTCTATTGTAGAAGAAGTGAACCCTCCACAACAAAGTGCATATAATTTACGCCCTCGAAAGCAGTAATCAGTATCAATAAGAATTCAACGAAACATCGAGAATCATTTCTCGGAAAAACATACGGTTCGTATAAAATACCCGCAACTATTTACAGTTAGCCTTAACTCTTCGATATACAGGAAGGAGTGTGTTGGTTTGAAATCAGACGCAATTTTGATCACAAACAATACTTTAAAAATTCCGACACCCAGTTATTCCGCTGTTTAATTGCGTTAATTATTTTCACTGCTGTTTTGAGCTGATTGGTAGCCGCCCTCGTGAGAAATTTATTGTCCCAGGGATTGCCAATGCGGACGGCATTTGATGGTACTAATCAGTTATGACTTGACTCTTTCAAAGAATCGCTTTTATGCTCATGATCTCTGGCTAAGCATTGTTATCCTTTTACTGTTATTTCAAAGATTATTTTATTCGTTTCAAGAAGGTGATATCAGTTGGTTGTTATAATGAAAATTAAAAATATATTTTATTTAAATAAATTATTATTTTTCGCAGGGTTCGAGGATATACATCACGATACATATCAAGATATTTATGGCTTGATTTTTATTTTTGATATATAAAAAAAAAAATCTGCGGTCTTTCATAGATGGCGCTAGTTGTATTTTAAAAAGTGCTACGGTTGTTTTTATGATATACGTCATATAACGACATCGTAAATAAAAAGTAAATATCTATAATCTGGGTAATTAAAATCGCGATTAAGTGATTTATATTCGATACTAAAGATGATTGGTAACACATAATCTTGATGCTTTAGTGGTTAAGAAGCTTCCATAGTCATCTAGTTAGTGGTCGGGGGTTCGAGCTTCGTTCCAGGATACCACATAGCTAGGTCCCATTTTCATTGCACTGGCGTTTCAATTCCGTTCTCAACACTGATTTAATTTCATTATTAATAGACACCTTAACTACAAAACTATACAATATATTCCCGTGGAAATGAAAATTACGATAAATGAAACAATGTAGTTGTTGATAGCTTGTTTGCGTAGTGGTCATGACACTCGCTTGGTGATCTGGTGGAAAATAGAAAGAATATTGATGAGACATGTATACCGTGTTCGCATCTCTATTTAAAAAAAGAAACAACAAGAAACTAATTAAGCAATGGATTAGACAAGACAATAAAAAATAAAATAACGGCACGCAATACATAAAAGGTAATAAACGAGTGAAGCCGTTAAGTGAGCAAATGAGCACTCAGTAGCAAAAGCTACAAGTTTGCTTAAAAAAGCTCTTAAAACTCCACCTCGATGCAGGACTCCTAGTGATTAGGTAGTATCAGCATTTAATATTAGGTCCTTACATATGAAATTGGGGTTTTGCCGTACTGGCAAATTTGATCTCAAATATCTTCTCTTTGGTTAGGAATTCCAAATCCAAATTTATACAGCTATTTACTCATGTATTTGTGTTTTGAAAATTATAATTCATTTGTTTTTTCCTCAATTGTTTTTTTCTTTGCGTCACTCAGTTTACAAAATGAAAAACTTGAAATATCGCGTTATTTACGAGTACGAGTTCCACCGTGGCACCAGTGCTGCAGAAATGGCTCGAAGGATTAATGATGTGTATGGCGACGGTGCCGCAAAAGAAAACACAGTGCGTTTTTGGTTCCAACGTTTTCGTTCTGGAAATTTCGACCTGCAGAACAAGCCCCGTGGATGGCCGGAGACCAAAGTTGATAATGAAGAATTGAAGGCTATTGTGGAAGCGGATCCACCACAAATCACATCCGAGTTAGCTGCAAGCTGCGGTGTTAGTGATAAAACTATTTTAATCCACTTGAAGCAAATTGGTAAGGTGAAAAAGCTTGAAAGGTGGGTACCTCACGAATTGAGTGAAGCAAATCAACAAACGCGCGTTGACTGCTGCGTTGCATTACTCAACCGGCACAATAATGAAGGGATTTTAAATCGAATCATTACCTGTGATGAAAAGTGGATCCTGTACGATAATCGGAAGCGCTCATCGCAATGGCTGAACCCTGCCGAACCAGCCAAACCATGCCCCAAGCGAAAATTGACTCCAAAAAAGTTACTTGTGAGCGTTTGGTGGACTAGTGCTGGTGTCGTTCACTACAGCTTTCTTAAATCTGGCCAGACGATTACGGCAGATGTCTATTGTCAGCAACTGCAAACCATGATGGAAAAGCTAGCTGCTAAACAACCGAGGCTGGTTAATCGCTCTAGGCCACTGCTGCTTCATGATAACGCTAGACCACACACTGCACAACAGACGGCTACCAAATTAGAGGAGCTTCAATTGGAATGTCTAAGACATCCACCGTACTCTCCGGACCTTGCCCCAACAGATTACCATTTTTTTCGAAATTTGGATAACTTCTTGCAAAGGAAAAAATTCAACTCCGATGGGGCAGTCCAAACCGCCTTCAAAGATTTTATTGATTCCCGTCCGAATGGTTTTTTTAGTAAAGGGATCGATGAACTACCTATGAGATGGCAAAAGTGCATAGATAGCAATGGCACATACTTTGATTAAATAAATATATTATAATAAAAAAAAATCGGCTTTATGTTCCTCCCATACTAAACGTCAATTTCATATGTAAGGACCTAATATAAAACCCTAAAAAATTCTAATTGGAAAACATTCCAATTGGATTTTTTCAAGATTTTTATCATTTTATTTAACTTTCATTAAAGATAATAAATTTTTCATATTAGATATAAGTTACTGTAATGATGGTCCAACGTTTTGCTAAAAATAAAAAATGCAAGCTTCAAAATCGCTTATCTCCTAAACCATTGATATTAAGGCCATAATATTATGGTTAAGGTTACTAGAAAAATTTTGATAGTATGGTTAAGGTTACTAGAAAATTTTCGACTGATAATCAAGGTTGGAATCCACCTGTAAAGTATTGTAGGCTAGCTGGAACCTAACCAGAAAGCCTCGGTGTGAAAAATCAGTGCCGTATCCCCTGGGTTGCGAGAACCGCTATAATAATAATTAATGAAATACATAAAAAAAGTCAGGTATTACAGCGCATAATAAATTAAACAGGCTGAATGGAGAAGTAATTATATTTTTTGCTCCGTTAAAAAATGAATGGTTTATTCATTTGGCCTGCCATCATTTAAAAACACAGAATGCCTTTCAAAACACGGACGGGGAACGACGCCTTACAGCTTTTAAAAAAATGAATTTTATTAATTTCAACACAATACAAATAAAATTTTAAAAAAAGCGAAATTGTAATGAATTTCATCTCAAGTGTTGTGTAAATTATTTTCATTAGAGGTGCTTTTTTCCTCTTTTGTCCTTAAATGTAAAAGTTAATAAAACGGGCTCTGTTTTCGGCTGACACTTATTAAAAAATGTATTTTTTTAATCTCGTTCCCCTCACCCGCCACCCTCCCTGGGGGCAGCGGGAATAATATTCCCCTTTATCTTAAGTCTATTATCCGAAGGAGCTCTCTGGCACAGTTTCTTTTTTCATACATAAACTACAAATATAAGGGTAATTTTATTTTCTCGCGGGCGGCCCGCTCCAATGCTCCCGCCGAGGGTAGCATCATTTTAAAATAAGCGGTTTGATATCGTAACAATAAGGCTGATCTAGGGAGGGGATGTTTATACTTAAATATCGAATTAATTTATTAAAAATATTTTATATGTTTGTCCTAAGAACACAATGAGTAGATTTTGTCTACGGGGGGATAAAGAAAAGGGACCCACCACACACAGTCATGGGAATGCGAGCGGAACGGGGATGTGTCCACACAAAACTCACTCATACACAACATCCATTTTCTAAACGATGACATGAGCCTATAGATCCATTAAATCAATCATTCATTAAATACTAATCGCACTACATTCAAACACAAAATATACAATACACATAAATGTACACGTAAAATATAATTAATTGCAAAAATACATGTTACTAGAGCGTGCCGAAGACACTTGTAATTGGGATAGTGGGCATAGTCTTCACTATAATGTATATTATCAGAGTATCATGTACCTATTATCCTGTTAGTGTCTCTAATAAATAAAAAAATTAAATAAGAAAAAAAACTCTTCTCTGCTTCCAAGGCGCAGAGACAAATAAAAATTTGGAACATACTTATGTATTATCCATTAAGTGGAAATTACAAGTTACATTTATACAAGAAAAAGTACAGTTTAAGTACAATATACGAATGTAAAAAGTCCATAGTGTGACCAAAAAAAGTATTCGAAAGACATATGAAACAGTACACAAAGAATTACTAAACGCGACTCGATACATGAGACAAATGTAAATACATAAAACAAGGTGTATGTGAAATATAACATAAAATGTGATATATAGCATAACATTTAATAGTAATAAGCGTAAAGATAATAACACAACATGCAGAAATACAACTTCGGAGCTAGATTAATTAAAATGTATACATAATCACACCTTAGACACAGTTATTAGCGTAATTCATTCCCTTCGGAAAAAAATTGAAAGAAAAGGGAAAAAATAAAAAATTATAGAAAATTAAATTATAGAAGTCTCACAGACACGAAGCTATTTATTTGGGAATCATGTTTTTACTGGGTGGCCACAGGACTTAATAAACATAATAATTTAGTTGTCTGTTCGTTTGTCAGCGTCTGTCTGTCTATCTGTCCGCCCGAGACGGGGCTTGAACCCCGGGCCAGCATACCCGAATCGGCCGTTTAACGTATGTTGCTACCGCCGCCTCTCCGTGGACCGACAAAAATATTATTTTAATGTATATCAAGGCTTAGCAAAGACGTGAACCATTTCATGTTCCGCTCAGCACAATCACCAGGGTTGAAAATAGTAACATTAACTGCCGGCATTTGTATAACTGCCAATATAAAAAAAGTTCAAATATTATCATGATAAAAGTCGTTTTTACTATTTCTTGGGTATCAGCTATAAATAAGTAAAAATACTTCATTTTTATGGTTACAGCTAGTTTAATTATTAAAAGCCATCGTTTTCGAAGCAAAAATTGCAAATGTTATTTTAATTACTTTTAAGACCTTGGTTGGTAAAAAATGTGTTTGTTAATATGTGTAAGACTTGGAATAGAGCTATCTGATTTAAATCGGCCTTTATCGGTCTTATTCTTGCATAATATCATTCGGCACTAATTAATACGCAGACTATGATTACGCGGTGCTAATTAATACGCACTAGTGATGGGTCCGCTCTGTACTCACTACTACAATGTAGTACTACACTACATTGAAGTGCACACTTCGCACACTTTGATGTGTAGTGCACACTACAAACTACAAACATCAAAGTTATTGAAAGTATAAACTTCAAATAGTACACTTCATTTCAAAGCGAACACTACAATGTACATACACTTCAAAGTTATCGAAAGTATGAGAAACGTACTTTAAATAGTGCATTTTTTACGTGAAATTTTTGGAAAGTTGATGTAGCTAAACGAAGAAATTTCTGGAAACTGTAACAACCCCCCCCCAAGGTTTGAAAAATTTTGGGAGCTATGAATATTTTTTTTTTTTTTTTTTAGCTCGCCAAATTTTTATTTGGGAATAAAATACGTCACTTCAATTACTTCACTTTAATTACTTCACTTCATTTACTTCACTTCATTTCGTAGTACTACAATTACTTCACTTCAAGTAGTTTTTACTACAATTGTAGTGTACACTTTGTAGTCTTCAAATTGGTGAACGTGTGTGTGTTGTACACTTCATTTTGAAATGTAGTTTTTCCCTTCGCTGATACGCAGACTATGATTACCCGGTGCTAATTAATACGCACACTATGATTTGCTCGGAGCGTCTTCCGCCGTATTGAAAATTTCTGCTTCGTTAAAATTTACGGCACTTCCGAGGATAGACGAACGCTTCCTTTTGGAGGGAAGAAGCAGCTATGAATATAAGCAATAAAATTAAAAATATTTGTGTATACTTTGCAAAAGCCTTAAAATTCACGACTCGCCATGTACCGCCGGCGCAGCTATCGGTCGCTACATCGCCGCTATCTGGGGTATCATAAATTTCAAAAGGCGGAAAAAATATATTTCACATTTGCATTTTATTAAACAAACAAGAAGACATTAAATTCTGGGGATATTAAAAAATGAAAGAGATATTATCGTCTTTTCGTGGAATAAAATTTCTCGGGAAAACTGACAAATGTTTCGGAGGAATTTTCAATTGCGGTTAAGTGTTGTGTCTTCCAGGGTAAGTAATCAAAAGTTTTTATTTTATTTTAATATAAACACTCACAAAGAAAAGTCATTATACTAAGCGTTAAAATTATAAAAAAATTACGGTTCCTAGCGCAATCTAGAAGGTTTTTTATAGAGTTATTTGAGAATCAGAGCCGGATTAAGAATTGAGACACAAACATAAATGAAATAGTGTAGACCAATGATATAATAAACTGTAGATACGCTACAAACGTGAAATCTTGGCAACTCAAAAGTAAGGTAATTGCCTTACTTGCATTCGTTATGGAGCGGACCTTCTTTGTGATCGAGCGCGACGCCACTCCAAAAAAAAAAGTACCGGGGAAAAAGGAACAGAGTATCGTACACTATTGTAAGAATGAGTATGTTATTTTAGTCAACGTGACTTAAAATTACCTTTTTTTTTTCTACACGCAGAGTATCTCGCTGCAATATTTGCTATATATGAAAGTCGGTTGGTATGGGAATAACATGTCCATATTATAATACGTCAATGGTGTAGACGATTAAAATATATTAAAAATATCTGGAGGTTCTGAAATACACAATATTATATCAAAATAATTGCAACAAATAATAATACTTATATAAACAAGCGACGCCATTGCTTATGTATTTTGTCGTTTGGTGAAACTACAGAAGCGAAATCAGCAAAACAGACAGCGGGCGATTCGATGCGCATATTGATGACCAGCAATTAAAGTCCTAACTGAATAAGTGAGTGAGCGAATCAGTGAGATAAAAATGACGTGAAAAAGTTTTCCACACACAATTGAAAGATTCCCAAGTGCCCATAAAGTTTGTGTCTAGAGACTGTGTGTATACAATAAATTTTTAAATTTATTTAAATATTTAATTTATTTCAATTTCAACTCCTGTACTTTGAACTCTAGAGGCACCAAAATCAAAACCAAAATATCACTTTTTTTTGTATTCACAAGGGATCATCCATTGTGATGAAATATTAGGTCCTTACATATGAAATTGGCGTTTAGTATGGGAGGAACATATAGCCGATTTTTTTTTTATAATAATATATTTATTTAATCAAAGTATGTACCATTGCTATATATGCACTTTTGCCATCTCATAGGTAGTTCATCGATCCCTTTACTAAAAAAACCATTCGGACGGGAATCAATAAAATCTTTGAAGGCGGTTTGGACTGCCCCATCGGAGTTGAATTTTTTCCTTTGCGAGAAGTTATCCAAATTTCGAAAAAAATGGTAATCTGTTGGGGCAAGGTCCGGAGAGTATGGTGGATATCTTAGACATTCCAATTGAAGCTCCTCTAATTGGTAGCCGTCTGTTGTGCAGTGTGTGGTCTAGCGTTATCATGAAGCAGCAGTGGCCTAGAGCGATTAACGAGCCTCGGTTGTTTAGCAGCTAGCTTTTTCATCATGGTTTGCAGTTGCTGACAATAGACATCTGCCGTAATCGTCTGGCCAGATTTAAGAAAGCTGTAGTGAACGACACCAGCACTAGTCCACCAAACGCTCACAAGTAACTTTTTTGGAGTCAATTTTCGCTTGGGGCATGGTTTGGCTGGTTCGGCAGGGTTCAGCCATTGCGATGAGCGCTTCCGATTATCGTACAGGATCCACTTTTCATCACAGGTAATGATTCGATTTAAAATCCCTTCATTATTGTGCCGGTTGAGTAATGCAACGCAGCAGTCAACGCGCGTTTGTTGATTTGCTTCACTCAATTCGTGAGGTACCCACCTTTCAAGCTTTTTCACCTTACCAATTTGCTTCAAGTGGATTAAAACAGTTTTATCACTAACACCGCAGCCTGCAGCTAACTCGGATGTGGTTTGCGATGGATCCGCTTCCACAATAGCCTTCAATTCTTCATTATCAACTTTGGTCTCCGGCCGTCCACGGGGCTTGTTCTGCAGGTCGAAATTTCCAGAACGAAAACGTTGGAACCAAAAACGCACTGTGTTTTCTTTTGCGGCACCGTCGCCATACACATCATTAATCCTTCGACCCGTTTCTGCAGCACTGGTGCCACGGTGGAACTCGTACTCGTAAATAACGCGATATTTCAAGTTTTTCATTTTGTAAACTGAGTGACGCAAAGAAAAAAACAATTGAGGAAAAAACAAATGAATTATAATTTTCAAAACACAAATACATGAGTAAATAGCTGTATAAATTTGGATTTGGAATTCCTAACCAAAAAGAAGATATTTGAGATCAAATTTGCCAGTAAGGCAAAACGCCAATTTCATATGTAAGGACCTAATATTTAAACTATTAACATTTTGTTGCTGCATTCCATATTTTTCATAACAAACTGTGATAAGTTAATTAAATCATTTAACTTATAAAAATAAAAACTTATAAAAAGAAAATAAGAAGTATAATTTAATTTGATTGTTTAATTTAAAAAGTTTTTCAAAACAACATTGTCCCGCAAAACAAAGTTAAAATTACTTTATTTAGAAAATGGTTTCAGAAAAGGAATTTGAAAATTTTAAAAAGAAATTATCTAGTTTTATTTATTTTTTATTGCATTTTTAAAGCGGATTGCTTTAAAAATGGTATAAAAAAATGTTGCTCAAATAAAAGAGACGAAATATAAAATCGAAAAATTTTCGTTAACTTACCAAACTGCCGCATGCCGTGGCGAAATTGGATAACGCGCCATCCCTGCATACAATGGAGGTCCGTTGGTTCGAATCCCGGTAGCAGTTAAAATATTTTTTTGATAATTTGATTTTTATGTATGTCTTTTCTAATTGATTAATAAAGATTTGTTTAAAACCTAGTTTTGTTTTTATCTCCTGGCAATTATTAAGAATATTACTTTGACTTCGTTTACGACAGTAAAAACAAAATATTAAAGAGTTTAGGTTATTATTACGGTCGTTATACATATTTAACTGTAAATGATTACGGATATTTTATACGAACCGTATGTTTTACCGAGAAACGGATCTCGACGTTTCGTTGAACACTCCATGACAAAGTGCATATAATTTACGCCCCCGGAAAAAGTAATCAATCCGCCCTATACCTCCGCGGGTACAGGTCATTCTCATGATGACGTCGAATACGACTTCAACGAAACGTCGAGAACCGTTTCTCGGAAAAACATACGATTCGTATAAATATCCGTAACTATTTACAGTTAAAAACAAAATGATTTTTCAAAAAAATTAAAACATTATTGCAGATTTATTTGCGGCCATATTTAATTTTTTCTGATGAAGCAATTACTCTGAAACTGATCGCTGTCACAAAATAAAACCGTATTGGTTAAATTAAATTTTATACTACCAAAAAAAATACCTGTTATTCTCAACATTTATATAAAGACATTGTAACCACTTTTGTGGTTACAATGTCTTTATATAAATGTAAAATTAGTACAAGTTCATCTGCTTTAATCACGATATATTTTTTTTGGTCACACCAATCGGTTTCGGAACAACCGTACCCATTTCAGTGTGAACTACAAACTAAACATTACAAAATATGGAAAATTATATTTTGTAATGTTTAGTTTATAGTTTACCATAAAGAAGGAACGATGGCATCAAAAACGGTTGATGTTAGCAAAAATAAAATAGTCGTTGACACCAAGTAATTTAATTTTTTTTTTATTATATTAAATATTCAGCACAATATTGATGAAGTGTTTTTATGCGTGAGGTTTAGGCGCAGTTTGTTGTAGTTTAGAGACCATGTAAACGTATAGAGTACACAAATCGTGCTATTTTTATGACGCCGACGTTGTGATATTCATAACGTAAAAACAGAAAAGGCGTAAGTGTATAATTTTTATGAGAAATGTGAAGACAACGAATTGTCAAAAAAAAAATCAGTTTCACGAAGCGACACTGTTATACAATTGCATCCAAGGCACGAATGTTACATTATATTCTTTAAAATAAAGCGGTATGGTTGAAACGTGCTGACCGATATGCATAATAAGTCCCTCGTCCGAGCACAAAAGCAATGCTCTTAAATGAAGACTAGAAAAAAAATTGTAATAAACTGTATGCAATACTAAAAAATAAAAAGAAGAAAAAAATTGCAATACGTGCAAAGCCCAGTCGAAACAGATAAAAATGGACCAAATCCAGCTATCACATTGAATCTTCTTCTTCTTTAGCCTTCATCTTTCCACTGCTGGATATAGGCCTCTTCTATACTCTTCCATCCTTCCTTGTTGTTTGCTAATTGTAGCCATTTCTTTCCCCCCACAGCGGTTACGTCGTCAGCCCATCTCTTTTGAGGCCTTCCGACGACTCTTTTATTTTCCCAAAGTCTCCACTTCAGAACTCTGGGAGTCCATCTTGTAGCATCCTGCCTTGTAACATGCCCTGCCCATTGCCATTTTAGTTTCGCTACACGATCCATGATGTCGACTACTCTAGTTCTGAACCTAATTTCATCACTTCTTATTTCTAATCTCTTAGGCTTACTCTAAGCATGGATCTCTCCATGGATCGTTGCATGCATTTGAGCTTTTCTAAATTTTTCTTTATAACGGATTTGAACGTCACATTCAATAAGGTTACTTAAATAATAAATGATCATCATAATCATAACTCTTGGCTATACAACTCATGTTAGGTCTTGGCCTCCTCAAGAGTCTTCCTACACTCATCTTGGTAAGTGCCAGCTCTCTCCAGTTCAGAAGCTCCAAGGCAGAAATGTCCGTGAGGTTGTTGTCGCTCCATCTTAATTTTGGTCTTCCTAAACTCCTTCGCCCTATCGACCTTGAGTCAGCAGGGACTTTGGTGCTTGATTCTCGGTTATTCTCTTCACATGACCCAATCACCGAAGTCTTCCCAGTTTTATAAATTGTGTGACGTTTAGCTCCTTAAACAGAGTATAGAGCTCATTGTTGTAACGTCTGCGCCAAAGTTCATTTTCTATAACTGGTCCGAAGATACGCTTCAAAATTTTCCTTTCAAAAACGTCCAGTCTCACTCATTCCTCTTAGGTAGTACCCACGTCTCAGCTGCGTACGTGAGCGTTTTGTACACTAATATCTAGGTGTTTCTGGACAGCAGTCTGGATTTTATCTGCTTTTGTAGGCGGAAAAAACAGCTATATGCACTCACTATGCTCTTCTGGATCTCCTCTGTAGTATTATTGTTGTTTGTTATGAGATAAATCTTGGACTTAAGTAATAAAAATGCTTTATTTTTACTTCACATACTGTTTATATAATACTTATATATAATATAATACCTACACCACAAAATATACATAGGAAAAAATACAGTTACGCAAAAAAATAACACAAAGAAAACTTATGTTTTAAAAAAACTAACCTATTAAATATTGTTTTATCAATATACATTAAAAACAACGAATAAATATGAAATTTTAATGGCTGTAAATTGTATCGTGCCTAATTTTAATTAATATGTGTGTTTTATATTTTTTAATAAACAGTTTTAATATATATTTTTAAATTAACTTTTTATAATTTCTTCAAAAAGCAAAAAAAAATTGGTAACATTATTAATTAAAATAATTAATGAAAATAAACTTAGTATTCACCACTTTTGTATTGAAAATATCAACATGTTTCAGAGCCCCTGGATGTATACAATTATATTCTGACGAAGGGGCCAAGTTTATTTTCATTAATTATATTTATGTTATTTACTAATAACATTTATCATGCACTTGGTTTACCGTTTTTTTAATAAAGCTGAAAATATTATTTAAATGCGTAATCCAAAAATGTATATTAGTTATATTATTTAATTTTAAACCCGACACAAAGAGAACTGAACTTTAATTAACTGTGTTTCTATGGCTGTAATATTTAAATTACGTTTTCTGCTAAATGTGAAAAATGTGAATAACTACCTCAATTCCCTGAACGATTGAAATCATTGAATATTTTTTGATTATATTAATTATACTTTAAACATGATTGAATTTCGCTTTATCAAACAGAGGGAAAATATAAATCGACTATTTGGATTGCTGTACGGTCATGCCCCGCCGAATATCACATAACCGAAAGGTAATTTTATTACCTGTGGGAAAGAGAAATGGGCCGATCAAATAATTACGAACAATGAACTTCAACAACCCTCATCACCAGGGGTGGGCAAACATTGTTTTACCGGCAGACAAATCACGAATCGTTCACAGTCCCAAGTACGTTATACTTTTAGCACCACGCACGACAGTTTTATACTCCAGACCGAGAATTTACGACCCTTAATAAAAATACAGCAGTGTATAAAAATTTAAACAACCCTTTCGTCCCCGTCATAAAAAGCTTTGCAGCGCCCGAATCGTAAATTCGGCGGATACATTTTTTTCTCCCGGCGAAATAGTTTTGCAGAAATTACAGAGTATGCGGGGTGGTCACCCCCTTCTCGCGGCCGCAGCCCCCCGATGTCACATCGCATTTGCCACCCTTATCTCCGGAATAGGATCCGTGCTCCGTCGAAAGGTAGCGATATTTTGGCCAAGCCCAGGATTTCGCCGTCATAAAACACCGCTGGAACAGGCCCTCAAAGTTTTTCACGTCTCGGGCGATACAGCCTGCCTGGAACAATATCAGATATTTTTGTCGAGCGATTCAATTACGATCTAGCCGCAGCAACACATCGGCCATTAAAGGATATGAATTGATACACGTTCTGACGTAGAGCACTAACTTGATGGCATTGAGTGTAGTTTCATATGTTTATATACTGGCCATACGCCCGTGATACATCAAGTGAAATAATTATAATTAAAAAGTAACCCATAAAAACCAAGTTTTTACAATTCTCCCTTTCTCATTTTCGGGTTTCGCGTCTACCATGTGCGTTGAAATAAATATCCATACAACTTGTATGAAAAAAACATTAAAATTTTGAAAAATCCAAAATTATACTATAATTATTATTTTTTTTAACGAAAATTTGATAGATCTTCTTGATCGTTGCCATATGTCTGCTTGCAAAGTTTCAGCTCGATTGGATCACAGGAAAAGGGTTAAAAATCGATCCAAAGTTTTTTCGACGGCAAGCCGGCGAGCAAGCAAGCACACGCCACGAGTTAATATAAAGGGAGTAATTAATGACCCTTACGTAACTGCGTGTCGCACTCTGATTATCGTAAATTGTCGTTCCAGCAAGTTACGGACAGATAGCGAAATTATCATATTTAAACATTGTCATGGGATCGTGGCTGTGAGAGGCAAACGAAGCACAAAAAATATGTAAACCTTTATTCATTGAATTAAGTCACCGGGCACGAATTTAATAGAAGCACCTTTCACATTTCAAAGAAATTTCTTTAATTCACACTTCTTGTTTCAAGAATAATTTACATTAATTCATGTCACTAGAAACGTTGCTACACTTTTGTATATTGCTGTAGACCTGATCCGTTTCGCACGTAAGTACCCACTCGCGTCGAGTATCGTAAGTATACAGTCACACCGCCACGACCCCGCACCGTTTTCTTTAATCTTTATAATCGCTATGATCAAACATGATAATTTCGTTGTTTGTCCGTCTGTCTGTCTGCCTTTAATTTCGTTCGATTTCACGATTAAAAAACAAATAAAATGACCGGAGATAAGGCTTGAACATCGGGCCAGCAAAACTGAATCAGCCGCTCTACGTATGTTACTACTGCCGCCTCTCTGTGGACCGCCAAAAAGATACTATAAATATATACTAGGGCTTAGCAGAGACGCGATGAGTTACTCTGCTCGCGTGCACGCCCGTCCTTACTTTTATACAAAAACTTTTTGTTCCACGAATTTTCGACTAGTTTCTCTATATTTATAGTGTTTTATATTTAAGGTAAAGGTAAAGATAGTTGATTCTAGATTTATTTAGATTAGATTCATCAGGAATGGGCAAAATGAAAAAAAATTGTCGAGACGAGACCGAATATTACTAGGTCCATTAAGGTGAATATTGTTAAACACTCGGTCGGTTTGTGTGTATTGTGTGAGTTAAAAATATGCGTGATCGACATCTAAGAGAGAAAGACACATATTTATATGACCGCTTTGGAGGTGCTGTATTAAAGACTTTAGAGCTGCTTTATTAAATCTAATAAATAACCAAATCAATTTTCCATACAGCCCTTTGATCAATTTAACTTTCACAAAAGATTTGGTAACACCCACTTTAGACCCCGCCCTCTCTCACTCTCTCTCCCGCGTAGATTCCTGATTATTTTGTCTTCTAAGTCTTGAGCTTTGCTCTCCATGTCAGCCCAATTTACTTGCAACCTCGCTTCGCAGCAGTCCTCTAACTGTTTCCACCAGCTCATCCCAGAATGGCCCCTTGATCTTCTGCCTTCTGGTCTTGCCTGGAATATCCGCTTTGGCAGTCTATCTGCCGGCATCTGCAAGATATGTCCCAGTCACCGTAACAGCGATTTTTCGATAAACGTCAATACGGGTTCTACTTCAAGTTATTATCTTATTTGAGTATTCAGGTATGCTCCGACAACGAAATTTACTCTGTCAATAAGCCGGAGCACACGTGTAATTTTGATTTTCCATACACGCGCCTAAGTGATCTCATTTCTATTACATTAGGTCTGCTTTCGTTTCTTATCTGCTAACTCCAGGTAACAAGTAAAGCTCCTAGAAATCAACGTAGAGAAAGATCTAAGCCTTAGAAATCAGATAAACAAAGCTATCAGCGCTGGTTTCTATGGTTTAAGACAGATCAAGTCTGTAAGAAAATGCCTTCCCCCAGACGCAGCAAAGTCACTGATTACGTCATCTCGCGTCTGGACTATTGTAACTCAATTTATGCAGGACAGCCTAGGACTCAGCTCGATAGACTTCAGTCAGTGATGCTGCGGCGAGGCTTATATTCAAGGCATCAAAGTTCTCACGGATATCCTCAATGCTGAAGCAGCTACATTGGCTTCGCCTGCCAGAGCGGATACATTTCAAACTCTCTCTGATGGTGTACAAAAGTCTTAAAAGAAAAGCACCACAATATTTGATCGACCTCTGCATCCCAGACAATATCACTGGAAGACGGCTCACACTGCGGTCAGCTAAATCGGAGGCAGTCTGCAGGCTGGTAGTACCAAGGAGACCTGGAGCCACCAAGTTTGCGGAACGTGCTTTCAGCTTTGCGGGTCCAGCTATGTAGAATCAGCTGCCTCTAGTGCTGCGATCTATGGAGAACCAGAAACACAAGAGCCTAAAAACTCATTTTTTTGGGATGTCTCACCTGTAAAGCACCCTTGAAGCGTCTCTTACGCAAAAATGGCGTTACATAAATTAACATATACATACATAAACCAATCTAAGTACTAGAATTCCATTGTGTATCGTTATCTTGCCTCGGTTGACGGTTGACATGTGCATGCAATAATCACATTACCTGCAAAACGGAGGTATGAGGCGTTACCTTGTTTTATCATGCACTTTGAAAGGTGAGATATTGCTTTTGGCACCCGCTGACGTGCCTGCATTTCAGGTACTTTATATTCAAGTGCAAAGCGTCGCGAACAAATAATGTCCTCATTTAGAACTTTGTCGTTCGCCCAGACATTCTCCGGAAAATATCTAAACCAGGGTTGGAAACATTCAAGAGTTACTGCCGATCAGACCTTCGCTTTGTAAGAAAAATTTCGAGTAACTGCTTCCTTGTCGCTGGTACCTATTAACGGTTTCAATTTGAAATTTATAATACCTATAGAAGTTATTTCTCACACTTAATTTTTTTTCAACTGGATAAAAATAATGTTTTTATCACCATATGAGTGAATGGATTTTGAATTGGTAACTCGGTTAAAAAAATAAATTGTGGCAAGGTGTATTCATAAAATATGACAAAGAAAAGGAAATATCCAACAAGAATTAGGTAAATCAAGAAGATATGGGAAACGCTGTTGGGGAGGTTGTAGTTACAAAATTAAAAAAATTATACAGTGAACAACACGGAAACAACCAATCCCTAAAGGCGTTATATAACATCCACTTTACAATTAAAGAGTTAAGGTTATTATTTCGGTCGTTGGTCATATTTAACTGTAAATACTAACGGATATTTAATACGGAAGGTATGTTTTTCCGAGAAACGATCCTCGACGTTTCGTTGAAGTGGTATTCAACGTCATCAGGAGAATGACCTGTACTCACGGAGGTACTATCTAGTCTACTGCTAGTCCGTCCTATGCAAGATATAAACAAAGCTAGACTTACCTAAATATGTTTTATTTAATATTGTGATTAAATTTATTTTATTTAATTCACTACTGTTACTACTTATGTCTTGTATTTTAATTTACTAACGAGCATATTGATATTATTTCAAAATTATTTTTATGTGAAATATGCTAGGATATATCTTAGTAAAGTAATAAGTTCATTAATGTCTATTTACACTCTCATACATATATACATATAATTTTCTTATATCCGTAAATAATTCCAAACAAATAAATTAATTAAAATAAAACACTTGTTTTTGATTCAATTGGTTTGAAAAAATTTAACATGAGTTACACTGAAGCTGCTATTTTATGCTACTTCTCCCAAAAGCCTTATATAAAAAAAAATGAAAAAAATTTGAACTCTGGGACTTTTCTCAGTATTTTCCCGGGTCGTGGCTTTGGGAGACCAATGAAAACACAGGAAATTAATTAGGAATTTATTAATTACTGATTAATCAATTATTAAAGGGAAAAATCACTGTACACGGATTAAACATAAATCTATTCTTTAAATTACACTATTTCGCAATATATCACTCGAGTATGAACAATTTATTATCACTGGGAACACTTTATGTATCACACGTGGAAATTTATAGCAAACTATTATTTTGCTCGATATCTGTCGCACCGCTTTTCCGTAACAGGGCACCGCGGCCGTCATCCCGCGCGTACTTCGCACTATTTGAACTGTCAAAAAAGGACTCGCGCCGCAGCTTACTCCCGGTATTTATACCCAAACGTTTTTTTCTTCTCTTGAGAAGATTCTTTTCCTCTCTGTTAAGGAGAAGGTTTCCGTCGCTTCTAGGTTGTTCCAGGTGATTCCCGAATATTTTAGATAACTCTAGACGGCTACAGGCCGTTCTAGATCACTCGATAGTGTTTTGACATATTAAAAATAATTCGGATAGTGCGCCGTGTGCTTTCCATTTCGTTACAATATTAATCCCGGGGTTTTCATTGGTCTTTTTTTACTTTGCCATTATATAAATGTGTAGAAATTTTAGCGACCATGTTCACTTTGCCGAACAAGTTTGTATAAATGTCGGGCAGATCTAAATGCGCGAGGAACAGGATATGAGAGCGCTTTGCTGGCACGTACGAGCGAACAGTCCGAAGTCCAAATTGTACGTTTGTGAATAAAGTACATGTTACATACTCGGATCATGTCCTTTGAACTCGTCGTTCACGGAACTATTATACGAAATAAATTAAATGAAATCTCACCCTAAATTGATTGTAAACTTTCATGTGATTGAATTCCGTGATGCTACATATTTCTTCTTATATATTTTTCATTTCTGACCCTTCGATTATTTTCGTATGCTCCAGGGATCAGAAAAACTAGCGACTTTTGTTCGAAAGTGGTATAAATTTTTGGGGTTAACTTTTCTTTAATAGTGTGGCTAATACGGTTAACCAAGACGTTTCCCATCCCTGTCTATTCCTCATTTTTCAGAGAAATATATAATATCTTATATATATTATATATATATATATCTATATCTATATATTAATATATATATTTATATATATTGTGTCGGAATTGTGGTGGCTTTAAAAGACAAATGTTAATACTGAAAATTAATAATGTTTAGTTTATTACCAAAAAATGTCACTATGTCACTATACACGAGTTAAATTGTAGTTCCGTTCGTAATTTTATAGTCGCTAAATGTCTCAGGAATATTTCATACACTTTTAATAAACTGTTCCTAAAATTCGCACTCATTAACGCTGTCTCTATTGCTTAGATCATTTCTTGTAAACTTTGTTCAATTTTTGCATGAATAAACTTTTCGCTCCGGTATTCTTCCTTTATTCCGCTGGTATCACTGGTAGTCGCACTGCTTTTGTTCGCTTACTAATATCGCGTGTAATAGTATCACGAATCACTGATCACACTGTATTACGCTATGGAAATGTCGCACTTGTAGTTAGGAAATTATCTGCTGATAACACGTTGCCTTTTAAAATAAATTTCTCCAAAAGATTTGTTGTAAAGGTCTGTAGAGTATTCTGGGCTTTTCCAAAGAAGTATTTTGGGCCACCATGGAATATTGTAGAATCTTCGATTTTTTTTCAATTTAAGTAAATTGATTATAGTATTTGCCGTATTTCAGATTTATTTATGTTTTTTATAGAAATAATTTATTATTAAAATATAAATATATGGTACATATCGTTTATCAAAAAAAAAATTGAAGAACTAAAACAAAAATGAACTATTTTTAAAGTTTAATAACGAAAATATTATTTATGATAGAACCTCATTTTTTATTGATAGACAGTAATTGATACACCTTCAAAGAAAATCGAAAGGTGCAGAAAATGATAAATAAGTGGTCCCGTTGAAAAAAGATACTAGAAGGGTTGCAGTAACTCTAATATGATTGTCATAGGACGTGTAGGGTCATGTTTATTTTATTATTCAGAAATAAAACAACAAAAATACACTACAATTTTCCTCTTTCCTCCAATATTTCTTTATTTAAGTTAAATAAATACCGATCCACGCATTACGTATCTACATACGAGACTTTATCGAAAGCAACCCTAAAATGAATGTACAGTTTTTGAATCTCAAAGCATTTAAATAATTCATACCACTTACTTGTTTGTTTGTCGCTAGGGAGCACTGGTCGGTTAAGATTTTTCTCATGTGACTCGAAATGGTTTGTGATTTTGTTTTTTCCCTTAAAATATTATACCCCTCTTTAAAGCCCATCTCACAAAGGGGATAAAAGCCTTGTTTTTAGAGGTTTTGTAAAAAAATGTCGTTGACACAGCTAAATTTTTTTTTTTCATATTTATTTATTTTTTGATATTTATTACATTATACATAAGCCAAACTGCACAGCAGTTTTACGGCATGGTTGCCTTCAATATTTGACAATAATTTTTATTTTATAATGAAGATTATAGTGTAGGTCATTATCGAGTATTGCATGACTTTTACAAGTGATGCATGATGTGTAATTATAAATTAATGTATGCTTAGGTACATAGATTTAATATATATTCTTTAAGCTTGTACTTTTTTGAAGCCAATGGAGTTTTTTGTCTTGCATCATGTCAAAGAATTTTTTATTTAATTTATTAAATATTCTTGGCATAATATAATCTCTTTTTCTTTCACCATACACGTT
>JADDOH010011762.1:0-24089 GCA_016648135.1 Agrypnia vestita
TTTTGACCGCGTGTGGAAGTGGGCGTGTCCGCGAATTTTAGAAAATGGAAAAAGAGCAATATCGGTCGTTGATTCGATTCTTGTTTTTAGAAAAGAAATCGCGCAGCGAAATCAAAGAGCGCTTGGATGCTGTGTATGGTGACTCTTCTCCTTCGATGGCGACTGTCAAAAAATGGTTTAATGAGTTTCAACGTGGTCGCACATCGGTTTTTGATGAGCCACGCCCAGGTGCCCCGAAAACGG
This sequence comes from Agrypnia vestita, assembly GCA_016648135.1. Lineage (NCBI taxonomy): Eukaryota > Metazoa > Arthropoda > Insecta > Trichoptera > Phryganeidae > Agrypnia > Agrypnia vestita. The sequence continues at coordinate 244 of JADDOH010011762.1, forward strand.
CTACCACGGAGAATAACATAACAAAAAAACCACAATCTCGTATTAGCAGACCACCGATTGAAGGTGCGCGAGATAGCTGAGACAGTAGGCATCTCAAAAGGCCGCGTGGGTCATATCCTGCATGAAATTTTGGGCATGAGAAAACTGTCGGCGCGATGGGTGCCGCGTTTTCTCACTCCGGACAACAAGCGAAACCGTGAAACTACTTCAGAACAGTGTTTGACGCTGTTTAAGCGCAATCCGAAGGAGTTTCTACGTCGTTTCGTGACAGTTAACGAATCATGGATCCACTGGTACACACCAGAGACCAAGGAACAGTCGAAACAGTGGACTTCATCCGGCGAACGTGCTCCGAAGAAGGCGAAGACTGTCCTATCGGCCGGAAATGTGATGGCCACCATTTTCTGGGATTCACAAGGTGTGATCTACATCGACTACCTGGAGAACGGCAAAAAGATCACAGGGCTGTACTATGCCGAATTATTGGGCCGATTCAACGCCGAATTGCAGAAAAAACTGACACATTTGGCGAAGCAAAAAGTGTTCTTCCACCATGACAACGCACCGGCTCACACCTTCACCCTCGCCACGGCCAAATTGGTCGAATTGGGCCACGAACTGTTGCCCCATTCACCATATTCTCCAGATTTGGCCCCGTGTGACTTCTTTTTGTTTCCAAACTTGAAAAAGTCACTCGCCGGGCAGAAATTTGAGTCGAATGAGGAGGTCATCACCGCTACGGAGGCCTACTTTGCAGACCTCGAGAAAACGTATTTTTCAGACGGGTTAAAGAAATTGGAGCTTCGCTGGATCAAGTGTATCGAGCTTAAAGGAGATTATTACGTTGAGAAATAAATTGCCACTTTTCCAAAATTTTCGTTTTTCTTTTGTAGGCTAGGTACTTATTGGACCGCCCTCGTAAGTGCCTCAAATAATGACAATTTGGTTAAATTAATACCAACTCGTTATAGTGATGCCTTTACATTAAGGCTCTCCCATTACAGTTCTGCAGTCACTATAGCGACAGCGATGAGCAATGATTGTGTAAAGTGAAGAGAACTTCTATTTTGTAAGAAAGTCTACAACTTTTTAGTGGGACGATCAAAATACAAAAAAAAGTATAAATTAATATTAGTACAATGTGCTCATTTTTTTAATAAGCGCATTATTTTCCTCACTCATACCCATACACAAGGACATCACACACTGTTAAAAGGCTTAATAATCCTACGGGACTGTTCTTATGAAGCATACACTTGCGAGTATATTACTGAATAGTCAATTCCATACCTTAATTTTAAATTATTTTTTGAGATGTGAAATCGATGTAGAAGTCTTGCCAGGATGCTCGCCCTTGACAACAAAGATTGAGAATTCGAGTCTCGTTTGCTGTATCTCGGCTTAATTTTAATGTAAAAATATACTGCATTTTAATACTATTTTAGATTTTAGTACATTACAAAGTCAGGTTCTTTTAGAACTATTTTACAATGGAGATGCAGAGAGATATTATATAGAAAGCTCATACTTTATTATATAATCTTAATAAGTAACTCACTCAAAGAATGGAAATCTCTCAGATAGTACAGTCTTGGCAGCATCATCATAATTTAAGTCATTGGCAACCAACCAAACTAATTCTTGAGTCCATGTTGTTCCTGCAAGTTAAGTGTAAATCATTTATTCCTTCCTGAAAATTGTGTACAACGTGTACAACATATTTGTACTTATATTCATATACATACATAATATGGTTAAAACTAGGGATGCATCCGATACCGATATATCGGCAGTTTTCCGATATATCAGAATCGGCGACATTGATTTGCCAATACACCGATACATTTAGAATTTCGCACTATAGATGATCTATGTTTAAATGCGGCACAATTTATCTAAGCTCAGGGAAACCCCGTGCTTAATAATTTCATTCTGCTAGTTGGTTGGTATTTAGCCACCATGATAGATCTGCGTTATAAACTTCGAACATTTCATAAACAATCTATTATTAGTATGGCAAAAAGATGGCTTGGAGAGTTACTGAATTCACACTATTTTAGAATCAACAAGACCACAACTAAGTGGGTACAAGTTCTGAGCCATCAATGAGATGTGGAATATGGAGCGTTTGTGAAAATATTATTAAAGAGGCTGAAGAAGATGAGCCTCCCTCTCTTTTGAGCACTGATTCTCTCAAAGAAGAACTAGAGGGATATCTGGGATCACCCAATATATCAAGAGAAGCAGATTCTCTCGTTTTCTGGCGTAGTGATTTTCTATATACATACATATTCAAATTTGAAAAATATTTCAGTTTCCAAAAGAGTTCTGTCACATCTGAAAAGCTATTCTCAATGGCAGGTCTTATCCAAACAGACTTACGAAATCGGCTTTCACCGAATGATTTAAGGATATTGTGTTTCCTGAATAAATATCTCATAAATGTGAATTTTAATGATTATTATCTAATCTTTTTTTTCTTTTTTAAAAAAATAGAGATGCGAACACGGAATACGTTTCGCATCAATATTCTTACTATTCTCAAACTAATCTAAAAGCCTGAAAAACTATGAAAATAGGATTAAATTGTCGGTGTCTTGGAATGGGGCTCGAACCACCAACCACCAGATCACTAGGCGAGCGTCATAACCACTACATCAACAAGCTACTCGTATAGTAATCTGAATGAAATCTTTCGTTAAAATAATATTTTTTAAAATTTTCATTAAATATTATACAAGTAATTTCGTCTGTCTCTAATCTAAACCCACAATTTTTTACACCTTTTGAAATCTTCACTGTTCACATCGGTATCCGTATCGTCGATACTTTTTGCATGCATCCCTAGTTGAAACCTTGTTTGGGATAAAAAAGTGAACAATTTCACCACAATATATTAAGTGGCCTAACAAATATGAAGAGAATTACTGGAAAATTCCTTTAATTATATCCATACCTCATGGTTACGGATCCCATCACTCTGCCTCAACCATTACTTTTTATATTCAATATAACATTTTCTATTCATATTTTTATTTTTATATATACTGAAAATACTGGACACTAATTTTGGAAAGGGATATTTACAAAGTCAATTTTTCAAAAAGGTTTGATATTTTGATGAAAATGTGGTAAGAACTCCTGGAGTATTCCAATCCACAAAATCCTTAACACATATATACAGGGTTATTTGGAAAAAATTAATAACCTCGCAGGACTATATTTCTTCCTTGATTATGAGTCGAAAATGTTCAAGCAGCCATGACCTAATCAATAGTTAAGGAGATATGCAACATCAAAGTTTGCATTTTTTATCAATATTTCTGACTTATTTTTTACAAAATGTTAAACTATCATTACAGTAACTTATATCAATCATGAAAAATGAATTTGTTTCAATAAAACTAAAAAAAAATTTATAAAAACCCTGCAAAATTCCAATTGGAATTCGAAGGTTTTTATTATTTTATTTGACTTATATTAAATGGAATGAATTTTTCCTATCCGACATGTCACTGTAATGATAGTCTAACGTTAGTGATAAACAAGTCAGAAATATTGAAAAACAATGCAAACTTTGATGTTGCGTATCTCCTTAACTATTGATATTAGATCATGGTTGCTTGAACATTTTCGACTCATAATCAAGGCAGGAATCCACCTGTGAAGTATTGTCCTAGCTCTGTTACATCCTGTATATATATCCCTTCCCACACATAAGAATTACTAGATTGGATATAAAAATTAAAAAGGTGTATTTTTACCGCTTCCCTAAACAATTTATTTTTTAGGAAATGAAATGTGTGCTACAGATAATGTTATTTAACTCCGATTACCTGATCTGGGGTATGTCACAACCCACACATCATCCGGCCTGACGTTAAAGTTGTAGAGATATTTGGAAGCTTCCACGTATTTACTGGGCAAGAACCATTTTTCCTCTCCTACTTGGACGAATCCAGTCCTCTCTCCTGAAAAAATATAAAACACAAAATATAATTATACAAAAATAGTACTGCACCTGTATCGTACTTTGTGTGTTAACCTGTACATAAAGGGCGATGTTTGTCGTTCGAGAATGGTTAAATTGATCTTAAAATGATACTCAGAATCCAGAATGGGTATTGGATATTTCCTGGAAAGATTTTAAGTTGCGTAGGTACAATCTCAACACTACATCAGCAAGTTGAATGGTGAAAAAAAAAACCCTGATATTTTCATACATAATTCATTGAATCATCCTTTTTCTCAAAAGCTTGCGGCTTTCCACTCTATGATTGATATATTAATTACGATTTTTGTGTCTGATCTTAATTATAAATCTTAATGAAAATGGGTACCTAGCACTTAGGCCGGTTGTTTGATCAGAAGTTAGAGTAATAGTTAAGCAAAAAGCATAGATTTTTACGAAAACGGGTGCTTTGATTGATGGAGAATGCAAAAATCTATGTTTTTTTCTTAACTATTATTCTTATTCCTGATCAAACAACTGGCCCTTATTCTACTTAATTAATAGATAATTTATTAAATAAAAAGATTAAACAAAGTTTTTATATTCTTTTGCCCTAGGATAAACTAAACATTTATCCTAGGGCAAAAGATATAAATAAACATTGGCGTAGGATCTTATTTGTAAACAACGACTTGTGAAAAATTATGACTAAAAATATATACATATATATTAAAAAAAAATAGAGATGCGAACATGGAATGTGTATGTCGCTTCAATATTCTTACAATTTTCAAATAAGTTAAATGCTTGTGCTGTAAACTAGGTTTAACTAACTCGCTGGTGTCATGGAATGGGGCTCGAACCACTGATCACCAGATCACTAGGTGAGCGTCGTGACTCGTGACCTTTACACCAACAAGCAACTGCCAACAAGTACACCTGATACAATTCAACTGGCTTTTTGTACTAACAACAAACTGAAAAAAATACGTAATGACAAAGATAGTGATATTCTTACCAAGAAATCAGATATTTATAAACTTAAATGTAACGATTGTAAATATTTTTAAAATGAAAAAACTATTAGAAATTTAATAAAAAGAGTAAAAGAACATCTTAAGAACACCTTAAATAATAATTCTGACTCGGAATTTGCAAAGCAATTATTATAATATGACCATACATTTGATTTTATTTAATACAGAGTTAGAAATATTGCACTCAGATTATAAAGTTTTGCAGATAAACAATTTAGAAATTCTTAAAATAAATTGTTATTAAGTGAATATTAATTTAAATATACCTAATTAATAATCAAGTTTGCATGCAATCCTCTATTGAATATTTTTCCACATAACCATTTTTCCCCTACCTTCAGAATTGTTCTCAGAAAAATCTAAATATAATAACTTCCTTACCTGTCTGTCTGTCCGTCCGTAAATTCGTAACTTGCTGGAATTAAAACTTTAGATTAATCAATTAAGTGTGACAGCAATCAGGTCACGGCTAATGTTGCGCAAGGGTCTTTATCAATTATTAGTATTTCACGGGCGTACGGCTAGTTAACTATGATCTGTTTCTTTGTTTTTGACGTTTCCTTCAATTCAAACAAACTCTGTAATATTTCATTAACCCAAGAGCAGTGGCATAATGAGGGTTTTCCTCACCAAAATTTTTAAGTATGGCTTATAAAGAAAGCCTAATAATTGTTGCTTTCACTCCACCTGTACCTTCTGACCATTCCTCTGGTATGTTTATGCGACTAAAACCAATACATTTAGTACTTAAGCAACCGTGCTACTTGTTGCAATACAATGGAAAAATAATATTTGCTATCAATTTTGAAATAAGTCATTAACGTCGATTTTTTTAAGGAGGCTGGGTATTCAGTTGATAAAACCATAGACCATAGGCGGACCAGCATTCAATTTATCGTCAGATCTTCGCTAGATAATGGGGAAAACTGCTGGCATTAGTCCATCCTAAGATAATTAACAAAATATTTGTATATTTTAGTGAAATATGTTCGAATCTGCCCTAGAAGAAAAAAAGCTGTACCAAAAAGGTATTTTGTTTTGTAAGTTTGAGTAAAAAACCACTACAATGAAAATGTTTAATATTTTTGTTCCATAAGTATGTTTCAAAAGTAAACACCCTTGAAGAACTTAACGAATAGTAGATAAATATTTTTTTTGTTATTTAAATTATTTTTTATGAAAAATTTATTTTTAAAATTTTATTTTTGAATAATTTTCTTCCAAATTTGCTAATAAATTTTGATATTTATGACGATTTCATTTAACATTCCTAAAAAAATAATTATATAAAAAGCAAATCTAACAAAATGATGTCCAATGAAAGAAGCACGAGAGAAATCCTCCACCGGCCACTAACGGGGCAGGTGTCGGCTGCTCTGCACTGCTCCGGGTTAAATTTGAAAGTAACACACATTTTATTAAATTTTGCCAGTTGCGTTACACCAGTCACGGGGAAATTTACTACTAACTGCCGAAATATTTCAAACCAGCATTTATTCAACATTCAGTGCTCATCTCACGAGTCTGAATTCTACAAATGATTTATTCCACAATGTTGAAAAAATGGAAAGTGTAAAAGATATCATTATTACGAAACGGATATACCTACTTATAACGTATCCCATTTAATTTAAATATAAATATTCGCGAAACGTCACGCAGCGTGGACATTCTGAAAACGTACTTGTTATAATTATATAATTTCAGAGAAAGCGAATTTGACAATCAACTTTCTGCCAACGTGTTTGTCAAACTTCGCGCGCATTTTATTGAAAATTGTTTTCTCTTCGTATATAGGTAGGTAGGTACCTACCAACTGGATGATTATAGAATTTTTTCTGAAACTGGTGCTGTGAATAAATTGGTGTTATTGAAATTTTTGAAACGTTCAATTCGGAGACTCGTCTAAAGAGGAGGTCGGTGGTAACGATAAGGCGACCACGAAAACGTAAGTTAATATTCTAAAGCCATATTTTGATACTGCTCCTTGACGAAAGAACGACTCATTCTTAGATAAATGTAAAATAAACATTCTCAATAAATACCTACCTACTATGTCGACGTCAAAAGAACACAGGTAGAGGTAATTTATTCGAGATTTTTGAAATTTGTATAAATTAATAAACATTGATTAATTTGTCGTAGACCGGTCTCGACATCTCTGTACCTCCGTCAAGGCGGACGTACACCAACTGCACTTAGGGCCGGTCGTAACATCACGATGTTTACGAAAGATTACCTACTATAATTCAAGTTGATGCCATGATGCCAGGGCCGCGCCGCCCCTGTGTGCGGCGCACACAGGCGCCAAGGCGGCCGGATGGAATGCCAGCGCCAATTATTGAAATTTTAATTTTATGATATTAAAAAAATATATCATAAAAAATCTAACCTTAAAACCATTGTCCGAAACAAGATGTTCAAGCAAAATGGATGCTGTAAAACTGCTGTTTACAAATTTACCAGAAATCTATGATGCCTTATATGAGATATCAAATGGTACATCTTTCGATCAGAAGGCAAAATATGACTAGCAGAAAAAAATATGTACCTTTTTATTTATTTATTTACTAAATTTATGGCATCTAGTATTTATAAAAGTAAATTTTGTGAGCAAAATTCTACAGTCCATCGATATGAATATGCAAGTAGCTTTAGATGCTTTAACGGAATTAAAGAGGTTTTTGATAGAAATCAGAACCAACGAAAATTTTGAGATAATTGTAAATGCTGCCTTGAAAATTGCCGAAAACTTAGATATCGAGGCTGAATTTGAAACTTCCAGATCTAGACCCCTAAGATGTCCTAAAACTCCAAAGATTTTTGATTATGAACACGAAGACCGCACTATAAATGATCCAAAAACCTCTTTTAAAATTAATGTATTTTTTTATATATTGGATCAAGCTTTATCCTCCGTAGTTAATTTGTTGAATAATCACAACGACGTGTTTAATTTTTTATTTAAACTGAGTGATGACCAAGATCAAAGTCAAACCAAATTAATTAATCAATTAGAAAGACATACAGAAAAATCAAATCCACGAAAAAATATTTGGCTGCCACCGGGATTCGAACCACGGATCTCCTCCTATCCGGGGCAGGCACGTTATCGAAATACGCTATAGCGGCCTTATATATTTCCTTGAATATATCGACCTTCTCTGTAAGTCTCATTTTTATTAATTGATTAACTTTTATTATCCATTTTTAGAGCAATCCACTTTTTATGGTACGGTAGGCATAATTAATTTGTGTTACTGCCGCTAGAGGACGCCAGAATTAACCGTTTAATTCATTTTTATTTTTGAACACATTTGATACAACACACGTATATTATATTCAAGAACACATTCGATTAAGAACTAGCTGCAATCGTTTGCAGGGAAAACTTTCAGCAAATGATTCATTGGATATTAATGCCGATGATTTATCTAAAGAAATTATGTCATGTCAGTCTTTTTTCATAATAAACTCAAAGGGAAATTCTGCTATAACAAAAATTAAAAACCAAAACAATGAAATTGTGAAAGACAAACTAGAGATCACTAATACAGTTAAAACGTTCTACGACGATCTCTACACATCAAACATCAACGAGGGACAGCACAGTGAAATCCGAGTGTTAAATGTGGGATCAGAAGAACTCGCCGAAATAGATACCGATAAAATAGATAAAGCATTAAAACAAATGAAAAACAACAGAGCTCCGGGAGAAGACAACGTAACATCTGATATTCTGAGGTTAGGTGGAGAAAACATTAAAGAAGCCTTAATACTATTATACAATAAATGTATAGAAAATGGAAAAATTCCCGACGCTTGGCACAACGCGGAAGTTAAACTGTTATTTAAAAAAGGAGATAGTGACAATTTAGAAAACTACCGCCCAATTAGTCTACTTTCACACCTATAAAAACTATTTACAAAAATTATTACAAACAGGTTAACCAATAAATTTGACCAGTACCAACCAATAGAACAAGCTGGGTTTCGAAGAGGCTTTGGGACAAGGGATCACATACAAACAATTCGGTTACTTATTGAAAAGGCAACAGAATATAATATCACTCTCCACATGGCCTTTATCGATTATAAGAAGGCATTCGATTCAATTGAGACGTGGGCGATCATAAAAGCGCTCGAAAATGCACGAATCGACTCAAGATATACGAGACTGATAAAATACAAATATGAAAATGCAACCATGAGCGTGACAATAGATGAAGACACGAAGACAGAAAGCTCAAAATCGGGAAAGGTGTGCGACAAGGTGACACTATCTCACCAAAACTCTTTACACTCGCCTTGGAAAACATTTTCAAAAAGATAAATTGGGAAAATAAAGGAGTAAAGATAAACGGCACCTATCTGAGCCACCTCAGGTTTGCAGACGATATAGTGATTGTTAGCAATAATGTAAGAGAATTGGAATCTATGACCAGAGAATTGCAAGAAGCATCGAAAGAAACAGGTTTGGAAATGAACACACAAAAAACAAAAATTTTAAAAATCCAAACACAAATTCACAATAAGCAATTGGGAAATAGAAACAGTTGACGAATATGTGTACCTTCGTCATAAGATAAAGCTGGGGAAAGAAAACCAAACAGCAGAACTACCAAGAAGAATAGGTCTGGGCTGGGCAGCATTTGGTAAATTGAAACACTTGTTTGAAAATAAAGAAATCCCAATATGCCTGAAAAGAAAAATGTTCGATACATGTATCCTACCGATGTTGACATATGGACTAGAAACAGCAACACTAACAGAAAAAAGCATACAAAAATTAAAATGTACACAGCGGGCCATGGAAAGGCAGATGCTCGGCGTAAGCCTTCGAGATAAAATCAGAAATAAAGAAAAAAGACGCCGAACAAAAGTTGCCGATATTATGGACTGTATTGCAAAACTAAAATGGCAGTGGGCTGGACATATGGCTCGACAGGAGGATACTAGATGGGCACCCAGAATCCTTCAGTGGAGACCCTGGACAAAAAATAGAAGCGTTGGAAGACCTCCCAAAAGGTGGTCTAATGACATAGTCCAGCAAGCAGGAAGAACCTGGATGCGAAGGGGAGAAACAGAGATGAGTGGAAGAAAATGGAAGAGGCCTACATCCAGCAGTGGAGAGAAACAGGCTAAGGAAGAAGAAGTCTTTTTAAAAAAAATAAAACAATGATGTGGTGAAAATTCTCGAATTTATATATTTGAACAATTTGACAGCCGTACGCCCTAACATCACCATAGCATTACGAATTTTGCTAACTATGTCAGTTACACAAGCGCAGAAATCGTTTTCTAAATTAAAACTTATAAAAAATTACCTGCGCTCAACAATGAGCCAGGAAAGGTTAACAAATTTAGAAACAATATCTATAGAGGAGACCATATAGATGTACACGAAACTATTAAGGATTTCGCAAAAAGGAAAGCGAGAAGAGTGGAAATAGTGGAGCTTAAGCTGCTTGCCCATTATCAATAATAATAATAATATTCTTCCACTCTTCTTCGACTCTTGCTTTTCTGAAAAATTTAGCATACGTAATAGTAAAATCAGTATTAGAAAAAATTCAGCAATTTTGTCAATATCTACACAATTAATATCTCAAATAAAGTATGTAAAAATTTAATTCGCGTTTTATTTTTCGCAGTATTTGCCAAGCAGAAGCGATCCGTTTTTAGCTGCTTAGGAAAATACTATATAAAACTGGAGAACATATTTTAGTAAAAATTTGAAAAATAAAAAAAATATTCATGTCGAAACACGACGACAAAAAAAAATAGACGCTTCGTACATTTCGCACACAGGCGCTGCCGCGAGTCGGCGCGGCGCGTGATGCCCTTACACGTATACAGGGTTATTTGTAAAACATTAATAATCTCGCAGGACTATATTCCTACCTTGATTATAAGTCGAAAATGTTCAAGCTATCATGACCTAATATCAATAGTTATGGAGATATGCGACATCAAAGTTTGCATTTTTTTTTCAATATTTCTGACTTTTACTTTGTGAAACGTTGGACTATCATTACAGTAACTCACATCGATTACGAAAAATTCATTAGTTTCAATACAAGTTAAATAAAATGATAAAAACCCTGAAAAAAATCCAATTGGAATATTTTCCAATTGGAATTCGAAGGTATTTATTTTTTTATTTGACTTGTGTTAAAGGGAATGAATTTTTCATGTTCGGCATAAGTTACTGTAATGATAATCCAATGTTTTGCAAAAAATAAGTCAGAAATATTGAGAAAAAAAATTCAAACTTTGATGTAACATATCTCCTTAACTATTGATATTAGGTCATAATAGCTTGAACATTCTCGACTCATAATCAAGGCAGGAATATAGTCCTGCGAGGTTATTAATGTTTTCCAAATAACCCTGTATAACAGCCTACGAAACGATGATGTGATGGCCCTTGCATGAATATCACCTAAACAAGAAGTGGCCTTGAACTTCTGGTTACGTCTAAACCTTTTTCTAGAACGATGAAAAAGTAACCCAACGAGTTCAAATTATCTCTTATAAAATACCGATGCCACTTAAACATTCAATAAAAATTCTTTATCATAATAATATTTCATTCCGGTACACGAACCTACAGATTAAATGAATAATAAATTATTATTAAATTATAAAAATTATTTCTCATAATTATAAAAAACATTTTCTCATAATTAAAATCAGGATAACGTCAGACTATTTAGTACGAACACCAAATACCGAACATGTTTTGTCGCATCGGACGAACATTCCTAAGTAAACGAAATATATTTTTATTTCAACAAAGTAAAAAATTCGACAAAAAGGAAAAAATGACAATTTGATGTACTTTTATAAATAATTCCGAACGAAACTTAGTATGAAGTTATACTCACTTCTATTATCGTTCGTTTGCGTTATCATATCAAGCATGTATTGAGAGCTATTACATATCATTGTATACCTCTTTCCATTTAAGAAAGACAATCGAAATAGTATGTGTAAGCCGTGCGTACAAAGCACAATGTTTCGTTGTGTTGATGTTTATACCCGTTGAACACTAACACAAAGAAACAATGTGCTCCGCTTACACATCCTAGTTCGACTGTCTTTCTTAAATGAAAAGAGGTATACACTTCGTTAATATTTAAATAACGAACAAGCATTATATAAAATAAGTACCTAAGTACTTACTAATATTACTTTAAAGGTTGAAAGAAAAACTTTAGAAAACGTAGTTTATTTCACACGCATCTAAAAATTTCCTAATTAAGTGCTCAAATATTAAAGCCGATGTTTATGTTTCCGCTATAATGATAGAAATGTTCACATTTGACAGAACTTTCTCATACAAACTTTACGCGTACCTACTTACGTGCAGTGCTGTGCAAAATCTTAGACCACCATAGATTTTATAAGATTTATTTATTTTAAGCAGTACCGTAATAAAAAGTAAAAGTATAATTTGATTTTTTAAATTATTTTTTAACATGAAATAAAATAAAGTTTAAGAATGTTCTTAGGTTTTCACGGCCACTCAGAATCTTCAAGTTTGTGTTTACTGGGGGTATTATGCCGTGTTGTTACGACCTTTCGGGCCGACGTTTCGGATCCCATTGCAGGGTCCATCATCAGGGCTGATGGTCTTGAATGTTGGTGTTGTGGTTAAGTATCGGCTTGCAATACCGTGCCGAAGTCATGATGTGTTTGTATTGTGTTGTATGTATGATTCATCTGTTGTCTGATCACTATCTCTGCGGAGTCTGCGACGAGAATGACTTTGAAGCGCCGGATACCAAGATGTTTTTAATTTGAGACCATCATCTCTATTAATGTTTAACATTAATAGAGATGATGGTCTCAAATTAAAAACATCTTGGTATCCGGCGCTTCAAAGTCATTCTCGTCGCAGACTCCGCAGAGATAGTGATCAGACAACAGATGAATCATACATACAACACAATATAAACACATCATGACTTCGGCACGGTATTGCAAGCCGATACTTAACCACAACACCAACATTCAAGACAACACATCAGCCCTGATGATGGACCCTGCAATGGGATCCGAAACGTCGGCCCGAAAGGTCGTAACAACACGGCATAATACCCCAGTAAACACAAACTTGAAAAATAAAGTTTATGTTAAAAGAAAAATGGAGGAGCGTATACTCGGAAGAAGTAATACATCTTTGGCGAGATTGTGATAATTGATATTTACACAGGGAGCGTCCATAAACTACGTGGTTTCATTTTGAACCCTCGCCTCCCCCCTGTAGCCCCCCCCGGAGTGGAACGTAGTTAGGTTAGTTAGACGCATAAAATGTACCTAGTGTCTTCTCTTTTTTGCTCGTAAAAATTCGGAATTTTTAAAGGGGACAAAATGAGACGGATTTATTTTTAAATGTCGACTATCTAAGTAAATGATTCTACAGTTCGTATTGATTGAACATTCACAGACATATTTTGATTTAAGTCATCAAAAACATCTTCAAAATAGCATTCACCGAATTGTTTGAGTAATTAAATCACTCAAAAATAAACGTTCTAGGATTTTTTTTAAACAATAGTAAATGTTGTTGTTAAAATTATGAAATTAAACGTATAAATGTAATTTTTTTATATTTTGGTTAAAATATCTGTTATAGCTGATATTTTTCTTCCCGTTTCCAGTCCTATTGGAACACCCCTTCATTTCACAACAAGGCATATCCATTTTTTGTATTATTTGCACGTAAATATACAATTATTATCGAAAATACGGAAAAAAATCTGACAGCTCGCAGACATTGCGCCCTCATCCTTTGCAATGAGGGCAAGAGAACGCTTACAAACCAATTAAAGACGTACCCGACCGGGTGATCTTTTTTGTCCCTTTTTCTCTTACGTGTTACTATATTTTTAAAACTGAGTAATCTCTATTTTACCGCGCGTACAGGTTTGGTAAAATGTTTACTTATCCCTCTATGGATTGTATAAACCCTAAGACTGGGACACTAATTTAAAGTGAATAAATTTTTGACAGTTTAATGTATGCGCGTGCATTTCGTGGTCTCGCATTCCCGCTACATCCATTTCCGCTACGATACGCACGCTGCGCGTGCGCTACTTCCTTTACAATAAATATTTGCGTTCATTGCGCCATAATTTTTCAAAAACATAATTTTTTAAGAAAAAATACATAAAAATCAATATTTTGTATGACTTTTGCGATGAAATCGCTTGAAATTTTGTTCCTCATCCATCTTTTAGGATATTAAATAATTGTATTTGTTTCCCGAGCCCAGTCCAAGTAATCCCACATGTGTTCAATGATGTTTAAATCTGTGCTGGCCAATCCATGATTTGTACAATTTCTTTGTCTTCTTCCAAATACATTTTTACACCTCGAGATGTAAGTTTCGGGTTATCTTGCTGGAAAAAGACTTCTTCCAGATGGAACGGCGTGTCTCTTCTAAATATTTAAAAAGCTGGCAGCTGTTAGCATTCCCAGCGCAGCTGTACAACCTTTCGGTCCAGATTAGCGGGCGGATCTACTAACGTTCCTGGTAATTGCTCCGAGTCAACAATCACTTGCGCTGAAGACTTCGTATGACACCGCAGCGATTGAAAAAAGGTTTCGTCACTCTTTTACATCTTTTTGGCCTTCCACTTCGTTTATTACCTATCTTCAATGCTTTATTAAGTATTATTTTATTTTTTTAACACACTCCTCCACAAGCCAAAGAAAAAAATTAATCAAATTTTTCAACGTACAATAATTATTATTATTTATCGTTTAAAAAAGAAAATCTTAAATTTTAACAAAATCTTAGTAGACTGATTGTTAACTCTTTTACACTTCACATATAACTGAAAAAGTATGATGTAAATATGTATTACCAATGTATTGATTATCTTCCTGGATTTGATCCTGTGACCCTGGTGACCCAGGAGAGGATCACCTGAAATAACCCTTTGTATAAATAATTTCTGAAAATATGTTGTTTGCGTTAAGCCAGATTTTCCAGTGCGTGTTACAACAGCCTAATCTTCCAATTTTATGAGAAAATGTTTAAAATTAATAAGTAAATACCGGGAAAATTGATAATTTAATAAAACCCCATTTTCTTATTAATATTACATTTAGGAAAATGGCTACATTTGTCACCCACGTTTTGCTGTGAATTCGTTAAAGGTACGTATTCACGGAAGGAGTTGGAATATCGATATTCGGATACAAATATTTACCTTAGAACCGGTTTTACAACAAATGCCTTCTTCGGAAAATGTTGCTGACACACTGGCAGTACATCAGATATCATTCGTGTTCCATTTGGTCCAAATTACGAAACGAATCGTGGATAGAATTTTAATAAAGAACACATGACGAAAAATGCTTAAATCCTTATCATATTACCAAGGATAATATGCATTCCGAGTTGCTATGTGTATGTGTATGTGTATTTTTATGTACACACACACACACACACACACACACACACATATATATGTATACATATATACCAAATAACCCTGTATATATCGATACGCTGCGTCCACCTCTATCGCACTGAATAATACGTGCAATGCTTCTCTGTCGAGCGCTGTTTTAAATTGCGGCAACCTCAAGTCTTGACAGATTTTACTTAGGCAACCTAATGCCACCGTGTTCGTTAAAATTAAAATTACCTGTATTTTAATATAAATTTCAGTAAGAAAACAGATGAGTGTAAATACATAGTATTTACTCACCTATTTTTACCTGGCAACCTGTAGTATGGACCTTGTTCCTTATGCTTCCTACTCTCGATCGATATTGATTTCGTTTGGTTAACAAATAAGTGAAAAAGTTAAAAAAATATGTATTACATTAATTTTAATTAAAGGTAGGCTCGACTTAATTCCACCAGGCAACCCGTTCGCAATATGTTTGTTAAGTATTATGATTGCTAAAAAATATTTTTCATTCGGTAAACAGATGGGGGAAGGTCGATGTTAGTCGGAATCTTGTACTACAAGTGCAAATAAACTAATTTCGGATCTCGCTGCTCCGGTATGCGTAATTGATTTAATTATTATTGAGCGAGAGATATTTTTTCTTGAATCAACGTATTGTAGTGTTTTTAAAATAAAAATAAATGTAATGTACTCCACGATGGATCATCTCGCATTCGCAAAATCAGGAATAAAATAGAATAGCAGGCACCCAGGGGCGGCCTTAGGCCGATGGGCCCCGGGTGCGGTAAGAAACAAGGTTTTTAATTTTAATTCGTCGTTTGATCGTAAAACATTTAAAATACGAGTCACCTGTGCAGCGCTGCAGCGGGGAAATAAGGCCACTGAGTGAAGTGAGTGAAGACCGCTAAATTAAGTATAATAATTTCGTTGTTTGTCTGACCGTAACTTCCTGTAAGGTCCCTAATTTCGTTCAAATTCACGGCTAAAAACAAATTACATTGGAAGTAGGACGCGAAGGTTCGCGGACGCGCAAATACCAGCGCGGCACCCTAGAGACATTGCTGCCCCTGCCTCTATGTGGATCGTCAAAAATATACTATATATGTGGGGTATAAAAGCAAAGGCAGCAATACCCAAAAAATAAAAAGAATGTTTTGAATGCTGTCACCCAGGATTACTAATTTAAAATGTACTGAATTCTAGATTTTATGTGTCTATCCCTACAAAAATGATGTTTCCAATCAATTTATAGACTATGTTTCCTATAAAATCTCTAATTCAGTACTTTATAAATTAGTAATCCTCGATGACTGCATCTTTTTTTTTTGGATATTGCTGCTTTTGCTCTTATACTAGGGGTTAGCAAGAATGCAAACCATTTCATGTTCCGTGGTTTTTCACGGGTGTACGCCTAATTATACTAATATTTTTCTCAGGAGCGTACAGCCTTATTCTCAATTTTAGGAATTTATTCATATCACACGCATATAAAGGAATTTATTCATATCACTACTTACTCCAATCGGGCCCTGCGTTTGCCAGAACCGGCCCTGAATATCAATTACTAAGTTTTCCAATGAACGACTCTCTATCTAGTTTCGTAGGTTTAAAATGTAATTTAGAAAACCCTTATAGCCATAACGTAATATCTAGCGAAGATGTTAAGCACAATTCTTTCTCATAATTTAGTAATACAGAATGTCTGATACTCATTGTATCACAGAATACGTTTTTCCTGCATTCCTCTTGCTCGTAGGTGTCTACAAATATACTTAATGCCTTTAACACCCGCGAACCTCCTGTAAAATGTTACGAAATTTACTGACGCATTTTATCCGAGAAGCCTACATAAAAAGATATATCTATATCTACATTTAACGTTAAAATCAGCTTCAATTATCAGGAAAATTTACCAAAATATGTGCGTTGCATACCTGTAAAATCCTTCAGGAGTTGATCGTTTATTTTCTTATCAACAAATTTGATTTCATACGGAAACTCATTATTGTTAAACATGGGGTCTTCCTCGTTGGCGCTCATGATGTATGGTTCCCCTCTTGTCACTGCACACGCAACTACTTCCTGAACGCCCTGCGTACAGATCACGTAGTACTGTCTGCTGTCGGCCCGCGTAGTCGCGCGCTGGAGCCGTGAAGCGGACTGAGCTCGGTAACGAAAAAGAAATTTGAGTGCTAAGAGTGAAAGTCGTCGTGGAATTTGGAGTTGATTTGGGACCTCTTCCGAGCATTATTTGCTTTCCAAGGCTGGTCCCTACCACCGCGGGAGCTGTGGCTTATTAATTTTGTGGATTGGCTTCTTTCATTACCATCTCCTGACGGTAATGGCAGGAAAAGAAAATATAGTGAAAATAATACTGTTAAATTGAAGATGGTTTAATAATCATAAAAAAATACCTTAGAGACCCATCACATTACCTTAGCAGGATTACTTAAAAACTATCAAATGAAATGAGTAAATACATTAAATACTTTCACGGTTGTGTAACATAGCATGTGTACGTCTGTTCAAATCTTTAATATAGACGACTTATGTGTTAGTGCCCATCCGGGAATTCAATGTATATACACGCTTTGATTGTGTTAGTTCGCTGTATGCGCCAATAACTTCGTCCAAAGAGACCAATACAGTTGTCAGTTATTCTCTGGACGTCGAGGTGAGAGCACGTCATTTCATATTGTAAAAGTATAGGGTGGTTTACATATTTTTTTATGATTCATTTTAAAAAATCTTTATTTATTAATGATAACAGTACTCCCTTCTACAACTTGATTCGTATTTTTCTTTATTCTTCTTCTTCTTTTCATTTTCAATTATTCGACTAATTGTTTGCTTCACTTTCAGATTCTTCTTTGTTTTTAATTTCTTAAGTTGGTTTATATGACACTCCTCTATATTAACTAGTATTTTACACTTTATTCTAGTATTCTATAATCTATTACTAGTATACTATCCATAATAACTTACATATTTACATTTACGTATACTATAATATTTTACAATCTATAGTACTATAATAAAATACATTTTTTGGTGCTATACAGATATTGTTTAATGTATGTGCTTTTTGAATTTTATATTATACGAGCTGTCCTTACCCGGCGTTGCACGGGTTAAGGATTATGTTTAAAATAAATTTGTGAGGGTAACCAAAGGTACGATTCGAATGGTACAGATTTGCATCGAAAATATATAAGCGGATGGGAAGGGTTAAAAGAATAGGGGGGAAATATCGTATAGTTACCCGCTGAGTCCTAACGAATAAGTTTACAAATTTTGAGTCCGATCGGTCAAACGGTACAGATTTGCATCGAAAATATGTCAGGGGGAAGGGAAGGGGTGAAATAATAGGGGGAAATGTCGCATATGTTACCCGGCGAGTCCATAAGAATAAGTTTCCAAATATTGAGTCCGATCGGTCAAATGGTACAGATTTGCATCGAAAATATATCATCGGAGGGGAAGGATTGAATGAATAGGGGGGAAATGTCGAATATGTTACCCGCCGTATTCTAAAGAATAATTTTCCCAATTTTGAGTCCGATTGGTCGAAATAGATTTACCTAGAAAATATATCAGCGGAGGGGAAGGGTTGAAGAAATAGGGAGGAAATGTCGAATATATTACCTGCCGGGTTCTAAAGAATAATTTTCCAAATTATGAGTCCGATCGGGCAAACGGTACAGATTTGAATCGAAAATATGTCAGGGGGAGGGGAGGGGGTATGAAATTAGGGGGAAAATATCGCCTATGTTACCCGCTGAGGGCTAAAGAATAAGTAAGCTAATAAGTAAGTATCATCTGACTACGGCCGCGCCTTCCATTTGGGCAAGGTCGTGTACCGTGATTAAGATAGATTGAATGTAAAATTTCAATGTTGTTTGGATGACAGCTCTGTGTCGCTCGATCTATAAAAATCCATTTGGACAGCTTATAAAGTGTTGTTGCTATAAGTAAAGTGACAGTTTAGTGTTGATTTTTAGGCTCTATAAGGCAGATTGTTTATCTGGCGAAAATTACTTGATTTGAAAATCGTAAATTCCTTAATTTAAATAAAAATGTCACATCAAAATTGAAACTCCTCACAAATGTCAAACCCTCACGACTTTCTAGAGGAAGTCCGAGCGGAAATCGGCAATCTAATTAAAGTGACACAAGACCCGACCAAAAAATTTAGTAAAGATCAATGAAATTCAATTATCCTACGCACGCATACAATAATGGCCTTAATAAGCCACCTGGCCATTCAACTAGCCGATGCAAAGGGGCAAAAAAAGCACTTAGCCAGCTCAAACAACCACAACTTAGTTATACGGAAACAGCAAAATTTACCAAAGAAAAATGATGTAATCACCCAGCATTTGTCATAATTCCCAAGCATACCCAGAATAGCCTTAAAACATACGAAGAAATAAAGAAAAATATAGACCCAACTAAAAATCATATAAGCAACACTAGGAATGTACCAAATGGAGGAATGGTAATCCAGTGTTAATCCAAAGAAGCCGTGGAAAAACTCAAGGAAGTTACCACAAAAAAACTAGGGGATAATTATGCAATCAGCATCCCCATACAGTGGTACCCCCAAATAAAAAAAATTGGACTAACAGAAAAACACGATGACGAAACAATCACCAGATACATCAAAGCACAAAATGATTGCATCATGGAAAATTCAATACTACAAGTCAGAAAATTTTTCGAAAACAAGCGAACCTAGAACACATATGGCGCGATCCTGGAAGTGGACGGTAACACTTTCACTAGAATAATGCAGGCGAAAAAACTACATATCGGATGGGACAGATGCATAGTACCTACTAGAAGAAATAAGCACTCTGAGATGCTTCAAATGCTGTGGATACAACCACAAATCAAAAGATTGCAAAGAAAAAATGGCATGCCCGAACTGCTCAGAAGAACACAACCGCGAACAGTGTACTAGCCTAACTGTACAATGCACAAACTGCAAGAAAAACGCAACAAGACTAAACCTCAAAATTTCCACAAACCACACCGCTACAGACATGGAATGTCCAACCTACAAAAGACAACTTGAACACCAAAAAAGAAAAATGAACTATCAAACAATAGCAACCAAAAAGACAAGATGAATACAAAACAAATCTGAAAATACTATAACTTAATATCCGAAGCCTCAAACCAAAATTGGATGAACCGAACATTATATTACAAAACAAAATGCCACACATACTCGTCCTCACAGAAACATGGCTAAAAACACACGAAGATGAGTTATACAAAATTAATAACTACAACGGAGTTCACTCTTGCAGAAACAGCAAAGGCGGAGGGGTCTCTATATATGTACACAAAAACCTAGACTTTGACTTACAGAAAGAGGAAACATACAAAGACGTAAATAATCTATTAAAAATTAAAAACATCAAATCAAAAATTTGCATCATTGCTATCTACAGGCAACCAAAAAGGAAAGGAAAGCGACTACATACAACCGGACTCTTTTTAGATTTAAAAAAAGCATTTGACACGGTACATCTGACTACCCTAGTCAACAAATTATCAAAAATCGGAATCACTGACAACGTCCTAAACATTTTCGACAGATAACTAAAAGACAGAAAGCAATACACCACACTACACGAAACCACAAGTACATATACGAATGTCAGCTATGGTGTCCCACAGGGATCAATCCTAGGACCATTACTCTATATAATATACATAAATGACCTGGAGCAGTTAAATATCAGAGGCAAAATAATACTCTATGCGGACGACTTCGGAATATTTTACGAAAACATTAATGACATAGAAACCACAAAACAAATCAACATAGACATATTAACTGAATGGCCAAAAAGAAATATTCTAACCTTAAATGCTCAAAAATGTAATTACATTAACTTTGAGGCCAAACGGAAAACGCATAAAATGGACATAAAAATACAAAACGAAACACTCACTGAACTAGAAAATACTAAATACTTAGGACTCAACATAGACAGACATCTTAAATGGACCTTTCAAATAGACAAAGTAATTGACTCACTGACAAAACTGACCAGCCTATTCCACAAAATACACGAAATCACACCAAAGACCGTAAAAATTCTGATGTACCAGGCATACGTCAAGAGTAAAATAGGATATTTGATACCCTTCTGGGGAACCGGAAACAAAACTAACCTAAACAGACTCCAACGACAGCAAAAGAAAATACTAAAAATGGTCTATGATCTGAAATACCGGACACCAACTGAAACTGTATACCGTATAACACAACAATTAATTATCGAAAGCCATTATAACGCCAACACAACACTAGAATGGCTCAAAACTGTCACATAACACACGTCAAAACAAAAACAGGACAATCCCGACTAATTTGCAACGGACTAAAACTATACAATGACCTGCCACAACAGACCAAACAACTGACCACTGACAAATTCAAAACAGGTGTGACAAAAATGCTAAAACTCGGCCAACTATAAAAAAATGACTTTGTATCTAAATTATTTTATTATTATTTCTTATATTGAATCATGTAAAAATGTTATCCATAAACCTTTTAGGTTTATGGATAACATTTATGTCAGGGGGAGGGGAAGGGGTATGAGAATAGGGGGGAAATATCACCTATGTTACTCGCCGAGTCCTAAAGAATAAGTTTCCAAATTTTGAGTCCGATCGGTCAAACGGTACAGATTTGCATCGAAAATATGTCAGGGGAAGGGATATGAGAATAGGAGGGAAATGTTGCCTATGTTACCCACCGGGTCCCAAAGCATAAGTATGCAAAATTTTAATCGAATCGGACAAACGGTGTGGATTTGTATAGAGAACAGACAGACAGACATTGAATTTTATATAATACATCTTATGCTCTACAATTCTATACTATTTGTAAAATAATTATAGAATTTGTTTTTAAAATCATTCATTCTTTGTCGTTTACTTACAACCATTGATAGATAATCGTATTGACATTAGTATAAGTAGACCGTGCCTTCGGCCAATAATAAAATAAACAAACGTAAAATAACGACAACAAAAAAAAGCGCTATAATTTTTTTTTGTTGTATTGGATTTTGTAAATAGATTTAATTTAATTTATTTTGTTTATTATATTTATTAATCAGCAAGTTTAACTTTCAATATGTCACGAAATACAAATTGGTCGAAAATGTTCAAGCAACCCTAATATCAGTAGTTATGGAGATATGTAATATCACAGTTTGCATTTTTTTTACAATATTTTTGAATTATTTTTTACAAAAAGTTGAACTATCATTACGGAAAGGGCGTTCAGTGAGAACAATAAGCATGATTTTTATCACTCGAGAACCTAAATTAAAAATACATTACCTAACTCCCAATGTTACTCAATTGTGGTCGTTCGATTCGACTTTTTGTTTGACGCTTTTTATTTTTTATATAAAGCTTAATAACTTTAAATAAAATTAAATCGTCTCGTATTTGAAGGTTTTCAGTAATTTACTTTATTCATAAATAAAAATTTAAACCACAGATGATAAAATTATCTGTGGTAAAAACAAAGTGTTTAAGTTTTATTTATTTATAAAAATGGTGCCACAAGGTAATTTCCTAAAATTTGAAGAAGAAATTTACTTTATATGTCAATGCTAGCATTTTAATGGACAATCTTAACTCAGAAATTTCATTCAAAAGGAATTCCTGTCCGCGGCTGCAGGCCGGTTGTATCAACTTGGTTTATATTTCGTAAAAATCTAATACTATACTTTAAACGAACACTAGTTCGTTTAAAGTATAGTAAGTAATAGATGTTTACGAAAACGTTTGGTTTGTGTAAAACGCAAAAACCTAGATTAAAAAATAGAGCGATTATTAAAAACCAAATTGATAAACCGGCCCTGAATTGTTCCCTTCAGTAGCCCCCTGGGTACGCCACTAGAACCATGGTTGTTAGGAAATGTAAAGTGCGCATTGAAAGGTTTGTTCATCATACGCCCGCATTGCACAATCTGGCACCTCGACGTTGCAGTAAAGCCATGTATTCACTAGGGGACAAATTGTCCCTCAACAGCACGCGCGGCATAGAGTCTACGTGACGTTGCAACGTCGTGCAGTGTTCCGCGACCTCGCGCACAACATAGCGCGGCATTTCTACGTGCCATGCGCACGGTACCCGAGCGTACTCACTGCAACATTCCGCGGAGCGTCAGTACCACGTGGTATGTTTACAAGTGAATACGCATGCGCTGTATCTGTCAAGATGACAATGCGGGGAAACGAAATCGTTCTCGAACTCATCGAGCTGTATCGATCGAAGATCGCATAGAATGTCCGTCCTTCTTTCTCTTTGCAGTAAATAATTTCGCATTCTCCTCTTTTTTCTCCTCTTACTTTTCGATAAACTCATTAACATAAACAGAT
>JADDOH010011763.1:0-10980 GCA_016648135.1 Agrypnia vestita
CTCAATAAATTACATAAAAACATTCAGTTCACATTAGAAATAGGAAAGAATAAGAGTTTAAATTTCTTAGATTTAAATTTAACATTGATAAATAACAAAATAGAATTTAATATTTTTAGAAAAGACACATACACGGATATCGTTATACACAATTCATCGAATCACCCCTTTTCCCAAAAACTTGCGGCGTTTCACTCCATGTTACATAGATTAATTACAATCCCTTTATCTGATCTTAATTATACATTTGAATTAAATCTTATTAAACAAATAGCATATAATAATGGTTATTCTACTAAATTAATAGATAATTTATTACATAAAAAGATAAAACAAAAATTTTTTAAACAATATATCTATCCTAAGTCAACAGATAGAAATAAACAATGGCGTAGAATTTTATTTGTCGATAACAATTTGTCAAAAATAATAACTAAAAATATTCCTAACTCAATTCAGCCGGCCTTTTATACGAGTAACAAATTTAAAAAATACATACTAAATAACAAGGATAGTGATAATCCTATCATGAAAACAGGAGTTTATAGACTTAATTGTAACGATTGCGATAATTTTTATATTGGCAAAACAAAAAGAAATTTTGAAACTAGGGTTAAAGAACATATCAAAGCATTAACTAGCAATATTGATTCT
Source organism: Agrypnia vestita (assembly GCA_016648135.1). Lineage (NCBI taxonomy): Eukaryota > Metazoa > Arthropoda > Insecta > Trichoptera > Phryganeidae > Agrypnia > Agrypnia vestita. The sequence continues at coordinate 655 of JADDOH010011763.1, forward strand.
GATTTCGCAAAACATCTAATAGAATTTGACCATACATTTGATATTAACACAGGCTTAAAATTTTTACATTTCAACTATAAGATACCTCAAATAATTTAGAAATACTCGAAATTAGGAAAAATGTTAATATTAAGTCTAATATAATAAATACACAGACGAAATTTTTGCATAATCCTATTTTGAATATTTTTCCACTTAACATTCCAAATGACCATAATAATCAACACCTCGAACCCCCCCCTCCCCTCACCAACCCCCTCAACCGCTCCTTCACCGTAACATATTTGCTTGTTTCAACTTTTAAGATTAGTACACAATAATCCTGATGAAGAGAACATTGTTCTCGAAACATGTAGATTTTTTAATCTAATATAGTGGTGAAAAAAAAGTAATTTGTGTTTTATTTTAATAATAATGTCACCACAAAGTTCAAGCCTTCATACAGAAGAAGAAAAAATATTCTTCGAACAGTTAATATGTGCGAGTTCGGCAAAAAAGGCTAAAGTGTACAAAAAGTTGACAATTAAATATCGATTAATATGCTTAAATATATATTTTTTACAAATGTGCTTAAAAAATCGAGTGATACCTAATTATATTAATTTAAAGTTTAAAACATCTTCATATACGGCGAAGAAAGCAAAAGTGTTTTGGTTAAAAGAGGATTTACAAAATGTTTTTAAGAAACGGAACGTCATTAAACTTCAACTCAAATTCCTACATATGGAATTAGCAAGTGCATTACATCCAATAGAATGGGACTTATTTGATGATCAGGTTAGACTCATTGCAAGTATAAAAGCATACAAAAAGAAAATAGACTTAGATAAAAAAATTAAAAATTTGTGCCATAATTATAACTCAAAAGAAATTGTAGAAGTGCCAAAATGTGAAAATAATCAGAATAAATTTCATAATCGAGTGATAAACTTATCTAATCATGAGTTTGCGAAGGAAGAGTTAAAATTATTAAATAAAGGACTTAATCACAATTTACATTACAACACTAATAATAATAACAATAAAAAGGAACTAGAGATGCTAGCAGTGGATTTGGATAATGCATTAAGTAAACCTAAATTGTACCATTATAGATGTGCAGAAGTCATAATAAATAGAAACAATACAGCACCAAATAACAATAAACATCAAATATTTAATTCTAACTTGAAACTAGTGAAGAACATTAAGAAAACAGTGAAAGAAAAAGACCTTATTGTTACAAAAGCAGATAAAGGAAACAGTGTGATCATTATGAACAAAGCGGACTATATAACAAAAACTATGGATTTTTTACAAGGAGCCAATTTTGAAGTAATTAAGAAGAACCCCATTAATAAGTGCCAAGAATTTGTTAAAGAAGCTGTGAAACGTTGTAAGAGTGACATTTTTGTGAATTTGAAAAACAACAACAATCTTATTTTAAGTAACCCACAAATACCAAAACTATATAGCCTTTTAAAAATACATAAATTAAACAAGCCTATTAGGCCGGTAGTGTCTAATTGTAATGCGCCAACTTATAAATTGGCATCAGCAATTAATAAAGTAATTATGACGACTAATGTTTTCCAACCAACATACCTACACGGTTAAGAATTCTTTAGAATTAGTTAATTGTCTACAAGATGTAGAAATTCCAAACCACGCTTTATTGGTATCCTTTGATGTAATCAATTTATTCCCGAGCATTCCGATTGAAGAAAGTAAAACAATTATCACTAATTTGTTAAATTCTTCAAATTTGACAAAAGACCTAGTTTATGATTTAACATTATTATTTGATGTCATATTTAAACAAAACTATTTTCAATTCAATAACATAATATTTAAACAGAAAGATGGCTTAGCGATGGGAAGTAGCACAAGCCCTTTAATTGCAGATATTTTCGTTAATAATTTAGAACAAAGAATTTTTAATAGTGGTGCACTTTTATTAAAAAATGTATTTTGTTGGAAAAGATATGTTGACGACATATTTTGCATATGGTTAGGGACAGAAAGACAATTAAATATATTTTTAAATTTTCTCAATAAATTACATAAAAACATTCAGTTCACATTAGAAATAGGAAAGAATAAGAGTTTAAATTTCTTAGATTTAAATTTAACCTTGATAAATAACAAAATAGAATTTAATATTTTTAGAAAAGACACATACACGGATATCGTTATACACAATTCATCGAATCACCCCTTTTCCCAAAAACTTGCGGCGTTTCACTCCATGTTACATAGATTAATTACAATCCCTTTATCTGATCTTAATTATACATCTGAATTAAATCTTATTAAACAAATAGCATATAATAATGGTTATTCTACTAAATTAATAGATAATTTATTACATAAAAAGATAAAACAAAAAATTTTTAAACAATATATCTATCCTAAGTCAACAGATAGAAATAAACAATGGCGTAGAATTTTATTTGTCGATAACAATTTGTCAAAAATAATAACTGTTCCGGATGGGAACACCTTTTTTATGCGGCTCAGTAGTCTTCGCTGGTGGGGCAGAGATCGCCACCAGAATTTGCAGTGAAGCTCGTAGTCCGTGGATATGCCAGAATTCAAACGCCGAAGTAGTGCTTTTATCGTATTAAAGTCGAAGAAAAAATCCGAAGCGAAGTCCAAGTCAGAAAGCAGTGGTCACAAAAATCCAAGAAAGCAGAGTCCAAAGTAGGTGAGCAGGGTCAGAAAGAAAAGGCAGCAAGAAGATTGTCCAAATAGCGATTCTCGTACCGACGCGAGTGGCGTATCTGTGGTACTCGCTCAAAAAATGCATTTTATTTATACCAAATTCAAAATTTCACAAGATTGCGTCATAGCATGTTACAGAAACCAATGAGATTGCGTAATTCTGGGAAGGCGCCGCAGCGCTCCCAGCGGCCGAGCGGTGAACTACGTCATTCGCGGTTGCACAATTTCACCGCGCGGCAGATTTCATATGACAGATACAAATTAATTCATAAAAAATGCATTTTAGCTCCCAAGAGACTAATACTGTGTTATTTTGTAATAACAGACCTAGCAGATGATAATAACACAGTTATTTGGACGGGCTGGGTCATACAAGGCCCAAAAAACTAAAATTAAATTCGCCACAAACGGCTCAAATTTTCAAAAATTCATAAAAAATCAAAAACAGCATTTTTACAAGTTTTGCTATGACAAATGTAATTTGCGCATGCAAGCGCTCATTTTAACAGTAATTCCAAATATTTCAGGTAAATATTTACTGAGTTATAGGCATTCAAAAAAGCGCCAAAAACCAATTTTTTATTTCACTCTCAGGCGCGCCTATATCATTCCACATGTATAAAAATACATTTCCAGACAGGCATTCAGATAAGGAATGCAATGACACTACATAAGTAGGAATTCGTCCACGGTAAGCCGCTCTGATTGTCGATAAAAAATTCAACTTTTTAATATTCTCCACGGCGAGCCGTGTGCGCGAGCTTACCGCGACGTGGGCCCGCAAACAGGCGTCTACCGTTTCCAAATCGAGAAAAATACAAAATTTTTCTCACGGTCTTCCAGTACTCATTCATTTCATGCTGACCATCTCCACGATGGCGCCCGGTGCAGGCCTTCGGGCCCCCGTGGAGGGTATCCCATATACGCATCTCAGACGGGGGCTCGGAATTGAGTACTAGGCGTTAGAAGTTATAGCCGGTCAGGTAAGTTTGTAAAATCTCTGAATATTCAAAAACATTTATTTGCCCGTCGGCGGATTCAACGGCGGAAAGAAAGAGACGAGACCCTCTGCAGCGAGACTCGTCTCCCGTGTTGGCGAATATTGCGTGCCACACTCATGCCCATTTAGTGTTGGCGAACATCGCGGGTACCGCGTGCCACACACATACTTTACTTTGGGGCGTTACATCGCGGAAGAATCCCTTCGGCTCAAACTTCTAACCTTTGTCCACGCACCAATAGGTGCCAAATAAAAAATTATTTATTTCCATTTTATTCATAAAAATTCATAAAATTCCAATACATTTTTCTCATCAGAGATTCAACATAATGCACATGACAATATTGCATACAAAAAGGGCGCCAAGCGCTGCTTCCTACAAGACATCAACATATTTTTAAAATATTTTCATAACATATACAAATTCCACACATATTTGTATCGACACTTGTAGCTGGAAATAACATCGGCAGCCAAACAGGCTGCATTTTTCATATTCATTCAACAAAGGGCCAATCTCCGGGCTAGTGTCCGGGCGATGTTGTTCTACAGCTAGTTGGAAGCAGTATGCGCGCGCGGCCCCCCTCCAGTTGCGGCAACAGCCGCTGGGCACTGACTTGCGCGCGCTCCGAACGGCAACCCAATTTTCAGTAGCGGCATTCACACCTCGTCTCCAATGCAATTTTCTGTATGTAGCGGCTGATTTATTTTGGACACGCGCCGCTCATAGTGGTCATGTTATGTTCTCATTTTTTTACATGGCTCAACCCTGTCCGTTCCAATAACTAAAAATATTCCTAACTCAATTCAGCCGGCCTTTTATACGAGTAACAAATTAAAAAAATACATACTAAATAACAAGGATAGTGATAATCCTATCATGAAATCAGGAGTTTATAGACTTAATTGTAACGATTGCGATAATTTTTATATTGGCAAAACAAAAAGAAATTTTGAAACTAGGGTTAAAGAACATATCAAAGCATTAACTAGCAATATTGATTCTGATTTCGCAAAACATCTAATAGAATTTGACCATACATTTGATATTAACACAGGCTTAAAATTTTTACATTTCAACTATAAGATACCTCAAATAAATAATTTAGAAATACTCGAAATTAGGAAAAATGTTAATATTAAGTCTAATATAATAAATACACAGACGAAATTTTTGCATAATCCTATTTTGAATATTTTTCCACTTAACATTCCAAATGACCCATAATAATCAACACCTCGAACCCCCCCCTCCCCTCACCAACCCCCTCAACCGCTCCTTCACCGTAACATATTTGCTTGTTTCAACTTTTAAGATTAGTACACAATAATCCTGATGAAGAGAACATTGTTCTCGAAACATGTAGATTTTTTAATCTAATATAGTGGTGAAAACAAAGTAATTTGTGTTTTATTTTAAACTACAGATGTTGCAAAAGGAAGTCATTCGGTTAGCACTGAATGCGCCGCGTTGGATCAAGATCACACAACAACACCATGACTCGGGCATTCCGTCTCTACAAGACTACATGGCCAAACGTTTCTATGCAGGCATCACTACCCACCACAACCCCACCATTAACACTCTGTCGCGCTACGACGAGACCACCCCACGACACCTCCGCAGTAACATCCCTCCCCTATTTTTCTTTTTAACTACCTACGCGTTAAGTAAAGAAATCCCTTCACAATACAACACTATGAAAGAGCAAGGGGTCCACTAGTGACCCGGTACTCTGAAGTCGGGTACTCTCAGGGAGATGCGTTGCAGCGATGCCGAGTAATCCAGAGGCTGTATTGCAGAATATGGAATCATTTTTTCAAGGGCCTGGTCTAGTTGAGTACGTTGGGTCAAAAATGAAATTGAATTGACTTGGAGGATTTATTATAAAAATCACTTATCACAGACCAACAAAATATGCAGACATGAACTAACGTAAAGTTCTTGGTATACATGGTCTGGTATACGTTTGACTTGTTTGAAAAAAAAATTCTAAGAGTTTGTAAATTTTTAAACAATTATGTAAAGGTCAAACTTCATACTCTCAAGAAGTATAATGTCTTAGTAAATAATTCGCGCTTTGCAGCAAAAATATGTTTTTGTAAAAAACTCATTGACTGGGGAATTTAATTATGCAAGAATAAGTACTGTAACTACATTATAAATGTGTCTTAAATATAATTGAAAATATAGAATTTAATTCGCAATAAAAAAATTAATTAATTTCAAGTGTTTCGTGTGCCTCCTACCACCACAGTCTCATGACAATGTATTTATATTCTGAGGCTGAAAAATTTCACTTCTATAGAGCTACATATTTAGGTATACATCAAGATGTGTTATTTGATGATTCCAGGTGCATGTCATGCTTGTGTGTACCCCAGCTGTTCTCCAAGCGGGGCAGACAAGCCGTGATCGCCTACGCGTACCTCCTAATCCTGACTGGCCCCACCAGGAATACGCTGATCAACATAGGAAAGCTGTCAGAGACTCTTCTCTGCAACCAGGTATTCTTCTCCTTTGTCGTGCTCTTGTCAGATTTTAACTTTGGCACCTGTTGTACCCCTGACATAGACTCAGTTGCATCGCTCGAGTGCTCATTGCCCAAACCAGCGCCAACCCGGACCATTTGTTTGCGTTAATGTAATTAAACCGCCGCGCCCGTAAACAAACGAGAACAAAGAAAGTCGCCCCTCGTTCTCAGTTGAGTGACTGCTATAACATCAGGCTAACGGACAAAGGCCTAATAATAACTAATTGTATCCTCATTTAGGTATTTTACGTATAACTGTCACCTGTACATCTTCTCTCCAGGGAGAAATTGACATCAACAATCAATCATGCTTTCATCCCACGACCAACAAACCTTCCCTGAAAAATTATCTAAAACAAAGTCAATCTAGATGGCAAAAGTGTAAGGTCGTTACGGGGGCTTTTGCTCCTAGAACGATCCACCATCTGATACGATTTGCAGCATTCCTGAGTACTTAGGCCTTTGATTGCAGGTTTCTATCTGTCAGTCTTTTATCTCTTCGATTTGGGTATCGTAAACGGCAGCAGTTTTTCGACTATCCGCCTGGATCTGTTAGTGTTTATAATATTCTCACTGTCTTCTTGATCAAATTACAAAAGGATTCTTATCCCGCATGTTATGGAAAATCTTCCTTATTAATAAGTTCCTGAAAATTTTAGATATTCACGGCCTATGTTTTGCGCTGTATTTATACGCAAATTTGATTTTTGTATTTATACGCAAATTTTATTTTTGTCGGTCGAGGAAAATGACATTTTATAAAAAATAGATAGAGCGACTAGTCTGTCTGAGTTGAGTAAATGTAATGTGGTGATGTCTTCCGTATGTAGAGTGTGCACACTTGAACACATAACCGCTCACTGCTACCTCTTATGATCTAATATATCAAGCAACCTGTAACATAATTAAATAAATTATGTTTCAATTCCGTATTTGCTATTTCTTTTCTACATGGCCTGTGAATCGTATTTACTTACGATCCTTTTACACAACTCTCAAAAACGTACATCGCGATGATCATTCACACATCTCACACCGAAGGGAGCCCGGATGTTAGTGGCTGGACCCCTTCTAGTACCTTCATATCAACCTTTTAAATTGATAATCAGCATCTTTGACAACTACATATCGAGGGTAGAAAGCCAAAAAGGCGTTAGTGATTATTTCAAACTTTACAGGAGAGCAAAATAAAGTTCTGTCAATCTGATTTTGTTAATATTAGGTCCTTACATATGAAATTGGCGTTTAGTATGGGAGGAACATAAAGCCGATTTTTTTTTATTATAATATATTTATTTAATCAAAGTATGTACCATTGCTATCTATGCACTTTTGCCATCTCATAGGTAGTTCATCGATCCCTTTACTAAAAAAACCATTCGGACGGGAATCAATAAAATCTTTGAAGGCGGTTTGGACTGCCCCATCGGAGTTGAATTTTTTCCTTTGCAAGAAGTTATCCAAATTTCGAAAAAAATGGTAATCTGTTGGGGCAAGGTCCGGAGAGTACGGTGGATGTCTTAGACATTCCAATTGAAGCTCCTCTAATTTGGTAGCCGTCTGTTGTGCAGTGTGTGGTCTAGCGTTATCATGAAGCAGCAGTGGCCTAGAGCAATTAACCAGCCTCGGTTGTTTAGCAGCTAGCTTTTCCATCATGGTTTGCAGTTGCTGACAATAGACATCTGCCATAATCGTCTGGCCAGATTTAAGAAAGCTGTAGTGAACGACACCAGCACTAGTCCACCAAACGCTCACAAGTAACTTTTTTGGAGTCAATTTTCGCTTGGGGCATGGTTTGGCTGGTTCGGCAGGGTTCAGCCATTGCGATGAGCGCTTCCGATTATCGTACAGGATCCACTTTTCATCACAGGTAATGATTCGATTTAAAATCCCTTCATTATTGTGCCGGTTGAGTAATGCAACGCAGCAGTCAACGCGCGTTTGTTGATTTGCTTCACTCAATTCGTGAGGTACCCACCTTTCAAGCTTTTTCACCTTACCAATTTGCTTCAAGTGGATTAAAACAGTTTTATCACTAACACCGCAGCCTGCAGCTAACTCGGATGTGGTTTGCGATGGATCCGCTTCCACAATAGCCTTCAATTATTCATTATCAACTTTGGTCTCTGGCCGTCCACGGGGCTTGTTCTGCAGGTCGAAATTTCCAGAACGAAAACGTTGGAACCAAAAACGCACTGTGTTTTCTTTTGCGGCACCGTCGCCATACACTTCATTAATCCTTCGAGCCGTTTCTGCAGCACTGGTGCCACGGTGGAACTCGTACTCGTAAATAACGCGATATTTCAAGTTTTTCATTTTGTAAACTGAGTGACGCAAAGAAAAAACAATTGAGGAAAAAACAAATGAATTATAATTTTCAAAACACAAATACATGAGAGAGTAAATAGTTGTATAAATTTGGATTTGGAATTCCTAACCGAAGAGAAGATATTTGAGATCAAATTTGCCAGTACGGCAAAACGCCAATTTCATATGTAAGGACCTAATATTTATTTTATTGTTAAACGATTTTCATATGTATTGTAACGAGCTGGTCGTTGACATTTGACAGTTCCATAGAAAAGTGTCATACATAGATAACATAATAATAGTGTCACATGCGCAGAACGGCGGGCCGGTATGCCCAGTGGTTGAATAAGATAATAAGAACTAACATGATTAAATAAATAGCGAAGAAATGGAAGGGTTCTTACCTGAGTAGAAAAACAAAAGAGAGCTGTTCTTTTGTGTTTGAATAAAAAAAAACAGTGTTGAATTGCGAGCGATTGTAAAATGTCAGAGATAATGTACAAGCGATAATAAAAGATTTATTTTACGAGTTGTGCCATTTCATTTTCGAGCGAGCCACGCCACGTAACAACTGGTGTCAGAAGCGGGACTCGGGAGATTTTTAAGAAATCAACGTGGAGATCGTGGCACAGGAAGAAATGGCAACCATGGAGGAATTTTCGGATGCGGAATGCGATATGATAATGAAGATGCTGGAAGAACTGGAGCGGAAACGCCAAGAAGACAAGGAAGAACAGGAGCGGAAACGCCAAGAAGACAAGGAAGAACAGGAGCAAAAATTCGGAATATTGTTGGATGTCAAATTAGGAGGCATCAAGGAGCTTAGGGAAAGTGTTGACAAGCAACAAAATGAATTGGAGATCACTAAACTGGACGTCAATAATCTTCAAGAAGATGTCAAGGATCTTCGACAAGACGTAAAACGTGACGCTGAAAAGACACAACATGAAATCGAGAAACTTCGGGATGAAGTGAGAAGAAGCCAGAAGATTCGAGTAGGTGAGAGTACTAAAGTGTCTATGAGAATGAAGCCACCTACTTTTGATGGACAATGTTCGTGGAATACCTACTACAAGCAGTTCGAAGCGGCGGCTCTTTCAAACTTTTGGGACGACCGGGAGAAGGCAACTGCCCTAATACTAGCGTTGCGCGGACCAGCGCTGGATATTCTACAAATCGTTCCAGAGGAATGCCAACAGGATTATGATGCCATAGTGAAAGCTCTTGAACTCCGATACGGAGAAAAGTATATGCAGGAGGTGCATCGGGTTCAGCTAAATGTCAGGCAGCAGAAAAGAATGGAAACCCTACAAGAATACGGTACCGACGTGGAAAGACTATGCCATATGGCATACTCCGGCATGCCTATAGTCACGCGAGAGATGCTCGCTGTTCAAGCATTCGCCAATGGTCTACGAGATGACAACCTAAGGCTACATGTGCAACTGGGACGACACGCTAGGGTTAGCGAAGCATTAACAGCAGCCCTACAATACGACGCCTTAAGGAATACCTCTGTTGAACCGCAGAGAGTCCGAGCTGTAACAGTTGAAACTGAGAATGTCCACGACCGTCTTGAAAAGATGGAGCAAGAATTGATGTCAATAAAATGGCGAGATAATCGAGGTGCAGAGAGGAGACCACAAGGAAGGCCTACATGCTTTGGTTGTGGGAAGGTAGGACACCTGAGGAGAGACTGCAGGAGTGTTCTTCGGCCCCCAAAATCTCCGGTTGCGACGGTGGACGACTCGTTGCCCAGTCATTCGTCGGAAAACTAAA
>JADDOH010011764.1:0-59700 GCA_016648135.1 Agrypnia vestita
AAAAAAAAATATATATGTAATCTTTTAAAAAGATATTATAGAAAACAACACTTTATCACCTCTAAAAAATCACCAAAATCCAAGATTTTCAGAAGAATTGGATTGTTTTAGTAAACCAAATATTCTGCCTATAAATATATTTTTTTCGCCACACATAATGACACACCCTAATGCATAGGTAGGTATGTACCCTGGTAGGTGAGATTCGTCGAGACCTATTGATTTTAGTCCGTTCCAGGTAATTTATTTATTATTAATAAAGCTTGAACAACAAACCTTACTTAGTGAAAATTTCAACCCTACATTGGAGAACATAAACCTGCCGAAAGTTTACATAGCAAAGTTCGAAACAAAAGGGCTAATTGTTTTGCGCCCGGCGTAAGGGTGAACACACACGCAATTCGCAATGTGAAAGAATTATCAGAAGAGTGTTTTTGGAAGGGTAGTTTAGTTATTGTCACCAATCAACATTTTTGACATTAAATATGTATTGTAAACAGTTATTACGTCGTATGTTTAACAGGTATTTTTACATTTTTGCGTAGAGCTTTTGCACTCGAATTTGAAATTGAAATTTAATACACCTTGTTGTAGGTAGCGGTGAATATACGCGACTCGAGGGTGGTTTTATATAAAATTATTTATGGCAGACAGAAAGGAACTGAAACCTTTATATATTCAGCTGCTTTTATATTACGTAGAACTAAATATTAAAAAGCGTTGTTTCAAATACCACAACCGTGCAAATTTAATGGAACCCATTAGGCTCGGATTTTTGATAAAAGTAGCCACAATTTAGAATTCTAGGTTTATTTATTCACCAATTAGTGCTAACAAATTATTGTAAGAAAGAAATTAATTAATTAGAATAATGATAATTGAAGAATATAAATCTGTGGTACAAAAGTGTAACAATATCAAAAAAAAATTGAATGTAGTCATCGAGAATTACTAATTTATAATGTACTGAAAACGAGTTTTAATGGAAAACATGGCCTATAAATTTATAGGAAATAAGATTTTGGAAGGCATAGATACATACAATCTAGAATTCAGTACATTTTAAATAAGTTATCCTCGGTGACATTCCAAACATTTTTTTAGTTTTTTGGATATTGCTGCCTTTGCTTTTATACCCCACATAGGATGTATAGTCTGAATTTATGGGTCGAAAATGTTCAAGCAACAATGTCCTAATATCAATAGTTATAGAGATAAGCTTGCATTTTTTAATATAATTTTGATTTCTCTTCTGTCATTCATCACATATAAATCATTAATAATAATTATACGAGTTAATTAACTGCTTAGAATTTCTCTAAAATAATAAGAAAAATGGAATGTGAAAAAAAAATTATTTACCCAACGTAAAATTTTTCATTAAAAAAAAAAATAAAAAAAATATTTTTAAAATAATGATATATTTAAAAAAAAGTTATACAGCTTAAATTGATTGATCGATTGATTGATGAATAGAAATACCTACATTACAAGGAGATATGTAAAGGCGGAAAACGGTTAGGCTTTGATGATGTTAATCGATTTTTTTATCTCTGTATTATGCACTTATTTGTATAATGTAATCTTTATTGGCTTGATAAATATGATAAAACGTTAATGATATTATTCTTTTAACATTTGACATTTAAAGTGCAATATTATTTTATGTGAGCCGATATTAAAGCATTTTTTGTACTAGGATAGTAAAACATGAACAAAAAATTATACGCCAACCACCAAAATTGTGCTCTGTGAACTTTATACAATAGGCATGTTATGTTATTTTATGATATTTTTTTTATTGTTGAATTATTTTTAATTATGAGAAAACAGGAAAAAACCCAGGGCTGTTCTCCGAGCAACACTTTCGCCACTCATATTCGACATTTTTTTAATGCTAAAGTGGCCGTGCTCAGCGCCCGCTGACACAGAATGCGAGCGAGACGGGGAGGCGTCCACACAAAACCTCTTCTCTGCCTCCGAGGCTCAGGGACAAATATCAATTTGCAACGTGCATCGGAGAATGTTGCGTGTCACGGAGGAGTTCTAGGGAAAAAGACATAACGGGGCCATTTTACATTTTTTTTTTCAAAAAAAAAAAAAAAAGTTTAATATGTACCTCTTAATAAGTGCCAAATAAAAATAAAAAAATTCATCAGTACCTTGTAAGAAATCATCTTATTTCTACCTAAATCTAATTCTCACATGGTGATGTAACTCCTTAATGAATAACTGGTCATTTCATTATCAATATATAATTCTAACACCAGGCTTTTAGTTTTAGCTCTGGACTGGAATAATCATCACCTTTCTCATGTACATATTAACTAATATGGAGATTGTTTTACTTTGTATTTAAAGATGGATAATTGATTAATATACCATTCATTTCGAATACAATAAACACCGCATGAAAACAAAAGAGAGAAGAGATAAGCATAGACAGAAGACTGAGTAGCTTGTTGGTCTTGTGTTTAGGACACTCGCCTCGTGATCCAAAGTCGAAAGGGTTCGAACCTCACTCCAGACTAGCAAGTTAGTCCTATTTTCATAGCACAAGCCTTTAGCTTAGTTTGAAAATAGTAAGAATATTGATGTGACACGTATTCCGTGTTCGCATCTCTATTTATATAAAAAAAAATATAGAAACCATAAGGTGTGTGTAGGAGCAGTGTTGCCTTGCTGCTCACTGATATCGTACTGCAAGGTATAACAGATATATTGACAGCTGTCCTGGAATGGCAACACAACACAAACAAAATTTACAATCAATTTTTTAATCCAAAAAGGCAAATTAATTTGCTAAACTTTTTAATTGATTTATAAAAAAAAAGTAACCCATAAAAACCAAGTTTTTATTAACTCCCTTTCTTTGTAAAATATAACAACAATTAAAGACGAATTAAAACATATAACATAACACTAAACTTAGAGTAATTTAATATATTTCTAAAATGTCAGATGTTTTGAGCTTTGATAAGACACTTCATGCTTTGAAGATTAAATTCTAAAAACATTTGTCAGTCAATTTAGATTTTCGACATTCGTAGTGAAGTACCTATTATGCATACCAACGGAGTAATTCAAATTTAGAAAATATTCCGCGACGTTATCAGGCCGCCGTAATCAAACTTTTCTAATGATTCCAATTTGAAAAAACCAATAAAATTTCTAAAAATTCGAAATTATACTATAATTATTAATTTTTTTAACGAAAATTTGATAGATCTTCTTGATCGTCGCCACGAGTCTACTTGCCAAGTTTCAGCTCGATTGAATCACGGGAAAAGGGTCAAAAATCGATCCAAAGTTTTTTTTGACGGCAAACAAGCAGACGCCACGAGTTAATATAAAGGGAGTAATAAATCGAAGTTATCTAAAATATTAATTTCCGTCATTATTGACGTTATTTCTAGTTTAATTAAATAAGAGATGGCAAGTTTTTGGGACAAAAACAAACGATTAAGAGAAGCTAAGTTCTGTGTGAATAGTGTAATTGCGAACATGTGCCGCTAAACGCTTTGGCGTCCGCATAAAAGTCACGCACCGATTTTTCAGAAGCAAATAACAATTTACGGATAATTGGCAATCGCGATTAACCGACCGGTCACCGATAATCGACGATTAGGATTAATCTCCCGTGTAATCGTTACTATGGCTAAACAGGGACGTACCTACCTACGTAATTACCGTTACCGTGTACTTCTATAAAATCTGATAAATTATACAGTACTTTTAGAGCTTGTTCAGACACAGCGGGAACCGTGCAGTTTCAGAATCGCGTGAAAAGATAATATAATCCACGCGTGCTCCTGTTGTGACATGGAACCGTGCGGTGCCCGCAACGCGACTGAACGCTCTCGTAAGGCTCCATAGTAATAGGATCGTGCGGACGCCGTGCGGGTCTATTTTCTAGCGGTTGGGTTGCGGGCACCGCGGCGGTTGACTAACCGCACATTTGTGTCTGAACGATCACATACAAACCTAGGTAAATAAGACCCGCACGGATCCCACGCGATTCTAAAACTGCACGGTTCCCGCTGTGTCTGAACAAGCGCTTAAGGTAAATTCTATAGAAATACTCAAGTTCCTTGAGTAGTATTGGACACATATGTCCATGGTCCAATACTTAATCATAGGTTAAAATTCATGATTAAAACAGAAAAATAACATAAGTTAGTTTTTCACACAATTGTAAAGGATATAGGTACCTAGCAATTTTGTTTTCTACTTTTCTCTCTTTGTCGATTCATCACGAACCATACATTATAATATATATGGGTTTGTATTTTTGGTTTCTCATCACATTTGGGTAAAACTTTATAAAAAATTCACTATGTAATTATCTCGACAAGAATCAAAAACATACAAAAAATTCATTTGTATTGATATTAGAGAAAAAAGTACGTAAAAGTAGAAAACATTTTCACATATACAGAGACAACTAAACCTGTTTTTATCAAGGAACAGCTATTACCAATTTTGTTACAATTAATATTTAAAAAAAAGGTATAGAGTCCCTTGAAAATAATATATCCATTATTCCATTTTAAAACAGATTTGATTTCATACTACGCAGTAGGTCCCAAAAGTATTTTATTAAATACACATGGCATTATCAGAATACAACAGTCATCTTTTAATGGAATCTGAAATATCCAGCTTGAAAAAACATGTAACAAACAAATTTTTTTTTTACAAACTTTGTAACAAAAAATGTAGTAATGTCCTAAAAATCGCTACATCACGGCACAATACTTTTATTTAAATAAAACATATGTATTATTGACTACCATCTAGTTTTTATTCTACTAGGTTTCCACGGGTAGAAACGTACACTTCAAAAATCTTTTAATACCATCTAGAATAGAAGAATAGATTTTCAATATAACCGCCCACTCCTCTGATAAGCCTACGCTATCTGAAAAAAAAAATCCTTATGAAGCCCTCCATTGTGCCCTTAAAATCTTTGACTACTCAAATATTAAAAAAAATTGTTGCGATTACACTGTTGTGGTTTTTGACAATTTTTTTTTTAAATAGAGATGCGAACGTGGGATACGTGCCGCATCAATATTCTTACTATTCTCAAACAAGGACAAAAGCCCATTCCAGGACCAACTTGCTGGTGTCCTGGAATGGGGCTAGAACCACCAACCACCAGATAGATCACAAAGAGAGCGTCATGACCACTGCACCAACAAGCTACTCTTATTATTTGCTGATTGTTTATGGAGAATTGCGTTTGTTGATCTAGCACAAGCACCTTCTCACTCACCTACACTTCTATTGCCAATCCCCTATGTTACTGGCGCGGAGGAGATATTGGAATTCCTCAAAGAGGACTCCCAGAGATCGGTGCAAACATTTTGTACTATACAAACAACCCTTATCGTCTTTGGTTTAATTAAATTAGATCTAGTGAAAACAAAACATCAGGCATACTTACAGGATATTACTGTACGTGAACTCATTAGGATAAAATTTACATAATTGATTGCCCAAACTGAACAAAACAGACAAATCAATAATAATTAAAAATGTTCTCCGGTTTTCACGGCCGTTCAGTACCTTCATTGTGTAGATTTCTGGAATATTCTGCCGTGTTTATTTGACCTCCCTGGCCGACGTTTCGGACCCCATTGCAGGGTCCATCATAAGCCCTGATGATGGTCCCTGCAATGTGATCCGAAAAGTCGGCCAGAGAGACCAGGTTCACAAGGCAGAATATCCCTTTCTTGTCTTTTCAAATTGATCTGTATGTATAATATGGCATGATAAGTTACTTCGTTCTTTAGCTATAGGCAGGACAAGATCATAATTATAATAAAACTGATGTTATCAGTGATGATGGATCAGGGAGGATGGACTGATGATGGACCCTGTAATGGGATCAGAAATGACGGCCAGAGACATCCCATACACACTGCAGAATATCCCAGAAAACTACACACATTGGATAAATAATAATCATTAAAATAAGTATTCTGACGTAGATTTCACATGAAGTATTTATATAAAGAATATTGATTTTAAAGGTGTGCATGTTAAATACAATATTAAAAAATTGATAGATGTGGTAGCCTATCATGGGTGGAATTGGTGAATGTTACATTGTGTAAAGTGATCATTAATTAATTAATTTACAGATTAATTAATTAATTAATTTACAGAGACATCTATAATATATCTTGATGTAATTTTCATTATTTAAATTCGCGAATATACATTTTTTGGCATACATTCGTCTTACTTTCGCTATTGCTTTTGTGTTAAATAATATCTTGTTGTCCTTTAATCCATATTTCTTTTTTTTTTTTTTTTTAAAATAGAGATGTGAACACGGAATACGTGTCACATCAATATTCTTACTATTTTCAAACTAAGCTAAACGCTTGTGCTATGAAAATAGGACTAACTTGCTAGTCTAATGTGAGGTTTGAACCCGCAACCTTTGGATCACGAGGCCAGTGTCCTAACCACAAGACCAACAAGCTACTCTTTCATATTTATATTTACAATTAAATGATTAATTATGTATTGTATTTTGTTTTATATTTATAGCGTTTTGTTCTCACTATATTGCAAGCTGCTCGTATCGGCACAGGTTCATCGTAGTGAGATAAGTGCCTCTTTTTCTAAAAAGGTGAATTTGATTCAAGATAAATAAAAAAATAGGCGACCATCATCCGTTATGTTTTGTTTGCTAATAATTTTATACGACTTAATTTGTTAACGCTTTTTTTTCAGTCCCGCACGAATTTTCTTAAGCTTTTTTCAGTGAAATTATTGTACACAAGAATCCAAATCTCCGGCAAAGCTAGGTACTAAAGCTGGTTAATCACAATCGAAGAAATGTTTTTTGTGGAAAAGGTCTACACAAAGCTCTATGTAATATAATTTACCTATAAAGCCACAAAATTCCTTTTGCCGCCTCTCGTTTCTGTCTTTCTCTTTTTGATAGCGGCTTTTATTTATTTATTTATTTATTTATTTAATTAATACACGGTACAACGTACCATTAAGGAAACAATATATATAAACATGTTTAGATTGATAGGTAATAATAAAAAAAGGAGATAAGGTATAATTCTATCAAAAACAATTAATAAAGTGATATATAAAGAAAAATAAAACATTATTTAACATAAAGTATAACAAAATTACATCAAATGAAATAATAGTTATCAAATCAAATATGAATGTCAACAATCAATAAAACTACAACAAATTAAAATAATTATGTCTGAAATTCAAGAAGCAACAAAATTACAACAAAATGAAATAATTGTAAACAAATCAAATCTAAAAATCAAGAAGCAATAAAAATGACAGTAAAATAAAATGAAATGTAAAATTCAAAAATCTAAAAACAAGAGATAGACATGACATCAATAACCAATTATAAACGACCGAATTCGTCCAGAAGAGCTTTCTTGTAGGCGGCTAGTGTTTCCGAAAAAACATCCGATAGGTAGCCATACTCGTTTCCTAACCTATGGAGCCTTCTAATAGGTGAACTATAGAGATAATTTACACTAACATTGTCACAATGAAACGATATACTTTGTCCCGTGCTCCTGGAAGGGATGTGATAAAAAATTAGCTGCGTTAGTTCTGAACTGTTGTAATAATTATTTACGATTTTATACAGTAATACGAGGTCAGCAATTTTCCTTCTATCGGATAATCTATTTAGTTTAATTAGAGACAATAGAAAATTATAATTTATGTCCATTATTGGTATGTGTAATTTAAAATTAACAACTCTCAAAAATTAACAACTCTCAAAAATTTGGCTTGTTGGAAAAGCAGTCGCAATCTTCGATTTCCGTTCTTGATCTTTTATAGATGACTTTGAACTTTGTCGATAGCACCTTGCTGGGGCGAAGAACACAAATTCAAAAGGAAATAAGAAATTTCTCAGTAAAACCAAGAACTGTTCGTTTTCCTTAAACTCATTTTTCTCATTTAAGGCTGAGCTATTCAAGTAGTTTAGTTTGATTATTGATTTTACAAAAAATATGTAAATTATCAACCCTGAAAGATGATCAAAGTATGAAATCGAGTAAAAGTATTAATATTTAAGAACATTCTGAAGATAACATGATTACACATTACACTTTTTATGATAAATCATAAATAATGTTCAGGACAAAATTAAGAGCGTCGCATATCCACAAATAAAATTAAAAAATGTGTTATATCATAGAGTAACAAGTTATACGAGACACAAATGTGGAGTAGGATTGTTTTGTTTTGATTATTGATGGATTTAGCGTTATTATTGTAAAGAATATTCATGATGATCGTAAAATAAATAGTATAACATAATATGTAAGCATGTCTCTACTTGAGTTTAATTATGTTTAATATTTTACTACTCGATTGTCAGAATCTGTATGTGTCGATGAGAGTTTCTGATAGTCTGATAAACTCGAGCGGTAAAATGTAAAACATAATCAAACTCAAGTAGAGATAACAAATGCTTTATTTATTATGTTTTGCATTCATTTTAATGATCACAATTTTATTTATTCATCTGAACCGTAGCACAATCTTGCTAGCTTATTGTGAGCGTTATTATGTAATAAATCTCAAATGCTTAAATTACCAATTTTTTAAAATTAGTAACATTATATTATACATATCTGGTACCTACTTACACAAATACGGTGCTGAGCGACCGTTTTATTAATAATATAATTTTATAATGTAATCAAATTTCATTCTTCTTCTTCCTTCCTTCCTTCTAGATACATAACACATAATCAAGAATAGTACAATTGCGTCCAATAAACTATTGATTAATTAATTAAACTTGATGAGAAAGACTGCTTCTCTCCAATAACAATATTGATAAAAGCACAACTCTGCGTGTTGGTAGAAATTTTTTTATTTTCTTGAAAATTTTTAAAAGATTCACGGTAAACCTTATCATACTATTTGATACCAAATTGCTACTTACTTTATTTAATATGTAAATGAATTAAGTACTATAAATGCAAATGAATAGCAAGGTACAGAATAAATAATCCGCCCACCGTCGCGTTCCTTAAATAATATTATATTTGAATAGTAGCAATTTAATATTTTAAGTATAAATTTTAAAACGCTGTTCTCGTTTTCGAGTTTTTACTAATTTTATTAAGAATGAATTTATCCAACATTAATGTTGTTGCTTTACTGTGTTAAAATATTTTCTACGACAGTAAAAGCATAATATATATAAAGGATTAAGAAAACGAAGCTTGTATTTAAGTATTTTACCGCAGAATACCGTAGCGGGGACTGCAAAGGAACTTCTAGCCCAGGATTACGTTTTAAACTATATTTTCAAGTTTGTAGTACAGAAAATTGTAAGAATTATAAAATATATTACACGAATGCATACGTATTTTCGTTGTTTAAAATTTTTATCATTCGAGATAAAGCTTTGGTATATGTTATTTATACGTATAAATCTAGTTATTTATCAAGCGCATTGCTTAATAAACCGAATAATATACATTTATATAGGTATCTATTAAAGGTTGTTGATCTTATTTTTGTATAGACAGAAAAAATATATAAATTATTGAATAAGCAAGAAATGGACACAGTTTGATCCCGATGATCTAGTCTGAATGAGATATTTTTTTATAGATTTAGAGTGTTAACATTGTAATAATAACTTTTCGGAATTCGCGAAGTACACGGTGGATAAAAATCATTCTTTTCATTCATGTGCCATTAAACTTCTCCATCCTCTAACGCATAGAAGTAATAAAATGAATAATTTTGAATGTTTAGAAACAAAAATAAATTTTTAATCGGGTACTAATTTGCTTAAAAATATTATTTTTACCAACTGTTCACCTCTCCTCTCAATGTTTCCGTTACAACTATCTTTAAACCAGTAACTTCTGAAACTAAGAAGAAAAGATGATATAGGATTATATTTCGGAAAGAAAAAAGAGCGCAAAATTCAACCATGTACAGTGGAATGAAATTGTATATAAACTACCGGGAGACATTGGGGGTGAAGATAATATATCATCTTTTAAATGGAAGCTAAAAAAATATTTGATGCTTAAATTTGAATAAAATTTAAACTAATTATACGCAATTCTGTATATATTAGGATATATAAATTATCGTATTACCTAGTTTAGGAATAAATAAAATATAAAAAAATTCCGGCTCCTTTTGTTAGTACCTAATTAATGAATTATTTGTATATTCCTAACCTAATTCATGTATTTTTTTCTACATTTTAATGAATCCAGTTTAAAACATCACCTGTCGATGATTTTTATAAAATTATTTTACTCTTAAAACTCGAGTAGTAAAATAAAAAATGTAACTAAATTCAAGTAGACATAACATTGTTTGCCATCCATTTCTAAGATGAGGTGCTTTCCCTTGATAAGACTAATTTCTTTACTCATCCTGAGAAACCGGATAATCATCTTAGGTCATTTAATCACTTCAACGATAAAATAGCAGAGATATTTCTCGAATATTTTTTTTTCTCGTCTGGTTAATTATACAGGAGGGTCAACGTAGGACTCCAGTTGTCACCTTACACAACTTAATATCATTGGAGTGACATTCGCTAGATGTTGCACTAATACATTTTGAAAGAAAATATTTCTTAACCCTGGAGGGCTTTTTTTATGCGGTGGATTTTTATTAGTTAATTAGCTGCAAACCGTCAAAAATGACGGAACCTTTACATGTCAGTTCCTAAAGAATAAATATTTAATTATTTATATACAAAAAGGTTTAATAAAACGAACGTTACACGAAGTTACGGGGACAGACAGACAGATGGACGTGAATTGTATTGTTTTATGAGCAAAAGTTCCCATATCGGCCCTTCTCATTCGTCTCCAGATTTACATTTTTTAGTGACAGTGCGAGACCGTGCTGCCCTGTATCGGTCGTATAAACCGACGCGAGGCGGCACGGCCGCAAAAAAAAAACCGTTCACAGGCCGTCACCATTAGATACGTCTTTATTACATAAAAATAAATACATAAATAAATACAAGAACAAAGAGATGGTAATAACAAAAGAAGAAAACAAAACATAATAGTTAGACGATTCCCGCCTAAAGTCAAACAGACACCCCCGTAATTGGGAAAAAGACGAAATAAAAAAATAAAAAGACAGATGGACGGACAGAAAACGAAATTATTATAATCTGGATAAGCTAACAAGTACATCGTATTTCGAAAATGGCTGTACTTACCAGCGTGACACAGCCAACTCTTCCAACGTCCTGTCGGTGACTGAGTTGACATGAAGAATCAACGCGGTACACTCAATAGTTAGAAAGAGAAAGAAAAAGAAACAAATGACTAACAGTAGCCCTTTAGGGTTTTGAAAGGCTTGATGTCTTAGTAAAGGAAGATAAAAGATAATCACAAAAGACATGAGATATATGAACAGCTCACAAAACAAAGAGCTTCATTTTAAAAGAAATGTATGTTGGGCAACGTCTATCCATCTTCCATAACACAAATGCGCATACTGAAATAATTCGGATGTGTCTCAAGACATACGGATGCAATGGAGAGATTGCTGGTAATAGGCAGAAACGAGATATCTTCCTAGCTGGATGATCGAAGATTATGTGGACGGATCTAGTGAAGTCTACAACCAATATCTCCCCTAAGGAAGCTGTCAGAAATGTTGCAGATCGGAACACAGACACGTAATAATTTTGAATGTCATGTCCTGAATGTCATAGCGAATATACGAGGAGAAAAAAGTAAACATATATACAACTAACTCCATATGATGCATTAATAATGCAACTTTTTAAAATAAAATACCAAATAAATGTTAGTACAATATTTACGAATACCTTAAATATATTTTAACTCAAATTTACAGCAGCTCGAAATCAAGTTACTTAGGTATTCAATATTTAAATAATTTCTCCAGCTCAACCGAAACAGTAATGATCCAAAAAATTCTATTAGATACTGGTTGAAAAATCGTATAAAGACATCTCGCGGACAAATTCTCAAAGTGATTGCGAAATGATTGTTTCGTCATTTAAATCATAGGAGTAACTACCTTTACAAATACACCTTTCCATCCAATCATACTAAAATCGTCTACATTTTACCATTGTCTACTTTTTAACCCTTTTCCTGCATGTGTTAGTTATATTATTTGTCAAAAAGTTGTCATAATTATGTCGTCACTCTCTGCTTTACATTTTACATTTCACCAAGTTATTATAACTATATTCATATAATCCTTTGTCATACACAAGTCCTCGACTAATCTATATTGTAACGAGATGCTATTATGCGGATCAAATTGTGCACTGTCATCCCCTGTAATATGTCACTTTGGATCAACACTATGGAATTCTCTAGAACACCCTACAGGGATTATTTACAACATTTGTAAGACGCCTGGACAATCTGGAAGCAATGGGATCCTTTTCGAAAACATTAGAAATATAAAGGATATTCTCGAAGATTCGAAAAACCAACGTGTTTCGTATAAAAAGATGAGCCAATGCCATGGAGGGGCATGTTTGTTTTGTCGTTCCTATCGGTGCGATATTAGCAACAAACCGTAGCCATCGGTGTGGCCAGCACAAGAGAAAACCGAGCGAAATATTAAGTCAAATACCTACTTATGCGCAATAATTGAACAGGATTTTCTCGAATGCGATAACAAGCGATAATGAAGTGTTCATAGACGAGTGAAAAATTTCGAAATAATGTGAATCAAAGATAAGATCAAAGATCAATATTTTTAATACTAAATATGAAGAGTATCGTCATATAGTACTAGATACTAGAAATTCGTTCCCCTCCCTGACCATGTATATTATATACATTACGAACCCTTTTATGTTTATGTTAAAGTTAAATTAGCAACAATCGGTAAAATGAAACTGTAAAATTGTTTTATCTGTCATTCACTTATCTGTCAAATTGACTTATCTATAATTA
This sequence comes from Agrypnia vestita, assembly GCA_016648135.1. Lineage (NCBI taxonomy): Eukaryota > Metazoa > Arthropoda > Insecta > Trichoptera > Phryganeidae > Agrypnia > Agrypnia vestita. The sequence continues at coordinate 12,966 of JADDOH010011764.1, forward strand.
TGTTTTTTCTGTGTCGTCCTTTAATTGTGAGAGACATTTTTCTGTATTTTGTCTTACCAAGCAATTATGTCTCCCTATTGGATGACCCAATAAAAAAAATAGTGTTTAAATTTGATTCGTGTCAATTAATCGTTAATTATTTTCTATTTGTCTCCCAAAGCCAACCCTTTAAAATTATTTTACAATAAATTGAAGATAAATATAAAAAATTTAAGAATCAAAAGATTCTTTTTCTCTTTTTATGTAACTACTGATGTTTACTCGTATATCATTTTTATTGTCGAGAAAATGGAGTGAAGCGGAAGATGAAAATATAATCAGCTAAATAAGTAAGTTGGGACTGGATCGATGAAGAAATTGGGGAACACGGAAGACCTCGACTAAGGAAATGTAGGTAAAGATTTCTGAAGTAAGGTAATTAACAGCCAAAACCAACTTAAGTTTTAACCCCGACTTCGAATATATTTAAATACATTATAATATTTCCCAGTCCTTTTATTTAAGATATAAGAGGCGGAAAACGAATCCTTATTCTCCTTAAACTAAATTCCACTCAAAGCCGTAAAATATATTGATGAAAACGATTAGAACAACGCCAACAAAAATAAATACAATTTATTTTCAATTTATTGATATCTTAACCACTGGCATATATATTTTTTTCGTTAAAAAAATAGAGATGTGAACACGGAATACGTGTCGCAATAATATTTTTACTATTCTCAAACTAAGCCAAAAGCCTGTGCTATGAAAATAGGACTAACTTGCTGGAATGGGACTCGAACCACTAACCACCAGATCACTAGGCGAGCATCGTGACCACCACACAAACAAGCTACTCCATATTTGGAGTATATATCATATACATATACCAATAAAGACATATTTGGATTTCTGGTTTATCTATTTCACACTTCCTTCCATTTTTGTAGAAATAAGAGTCAACAAATTATGTCATTTATTTTGTATGGGAAACTGGAAAAGAATATCGTTCTAAAGTGAATGGACAACCACCGCATTATCAGGACCGTTTTATGAGCGAAAACTCTCACATCGGTCCTACTTATACGTCGCCAGGTTGAAATTTTTAAAAATTTTCTCTAAAGAATACCTCCATATCACGTCGTGTTAAGACAGACCGACAGACCCGGAGAGGCCTGCAATAGTCCATTCACTTTACTTCCTCCATAAAACACACTTTATTAGAAATTATCAAAGAAAAGAAAAAGCATAAAATAAAGGTAATAGAAGAAATCCGTAAGATAATAAATAATTAAATAATTTAAAATTTAAATAAAGGCGGCGTAGCGCAGTTGGTATGACACTGGCTTCTCCCACCGAGGGTTCCGGGTTCGATTCCCGGTAAGGTGACAATTAATCCATGTGGTTTTCTCAAGCCTGGGTGTTTTATGATGTGTTTTGCTTCTGTAATTGGGCCTCTTGGCCTGTAGAAATATAAATTTAAAAAAAGACGCTAAATCATGGAAAGAGAGCACATATAGAATTTGGGTGAGAAGGAGAACAGTGAGAGGACGGCAGGGTAATGAACACACTCCCTGATATAGAAGGACAAAACAGGGATCACACTAAAAGGAGGAGTTTAATTCCTACATGGTATCGCTCTACAAATGTAATATTCGATTTTGTGTTATTTAATAACCCCTCGGACTTTTAAAACCAAATATTTGACTGGCAGTGTTTTGGCAGACTAGCATTATCGATCATTTTAATCCAAATATTACTACAAACATAGTTGCCAGTTTGTTCGAGCTAAAAATAGAATCAAACCGATCTACATAAATGTCTACTAATTGCACGGTCCCTGTACTACGATGATAGAAACATTTTAGAACCGGTAAAAGAAATATGAAGTACATGGAAAATGTTGTATCTCGTATCTAATACAACATAATTACTTACCTAGTTTATTAATATATTATCATTTTGAAACTACATAGATACATAGATATAAAGATAGATGAATAGTATTCGTAAATATATTAATATTATTTTGATCAGGTGCTTAAATATTCACAGAATAGTTAATTTTTTTTTTTTAAATATATGATATGTGAAAAGAATATTTTTACACTATTTATTATGATTCAACTAAAAGAAAAAAAATGCTGAATAAAATTTCGCACGAGAGAAAGAGATAATTTATTAAAAAAATCCAAAAATCACAACACTGATTTGAGTGTCTGAAAATATCGTTATTCTTGTCTGATAATTTTACTCAAAAAAATTTTGTTCATTACTTATTTTTTACTTATATACGCTAGAAAGCTCTGAATGAAATATTTTATAATTTCTATGAAAGTATTGGATATGATGATATTTTACTGTATTTTTTATATATAAACATATTTTGATTGTGATTTTATTTTAAAACACTCATTCTTAAATCACTTATCATAATAATATATCATAATAAAAATAATATTGCAGTGACAAAACTACTAAATATTCTTAATTTTAAAAACTAACACAATTTGTATAAACCACATTGATTATTTTTAACGTCGACCGATTTCGATTCTACTGTATTTTCGTCACGATGGGCATTCGATAACTTGGACATTCGTCCGTTGTGTGGTTATTATCTGTGTGGTTTGTGGAATGTTTTTTTTTAGTTTTTTAAAATAAAAATTATATCCAACCACCGAGTCATCACTACTTCTTCCTAAAAATTTAAAATAATGAATATTTTTAGTAATACAGATAATACAGTGTGCCTAACCATTAAATATATTGATTTTTATTCATTAAAAAGTCAAGTGATTCGATCTTAAATAACGGTATTCAAACATATAAGAATTTAGATTTTTATACATCTAGAAATTATAAACGTCTTAAGTATACTGTAATAATTTAGAAATTACTATAAACATAAGATAACCTTATGCGATGAGTAACACCGTTTATTGAGAACGCCTATAAATACTAATTAAAAAACTCATTGATTCAAAATGGCTTTTTTCGCTAAATGAAATGCTTTTAGGGGCTGCCAATTTGCTAATTAAAATGTTAGTACCGTTAATGAATGATAATCACGAATTAATTCAAGGGGATAAAAGAATGTGTTCCACAAACGATATTAATACATACCCCATAAAATTAATTGGCCGACGACAAAGTTTATCGCATAAAAATTGCGAGCGAAATTTTCGACCCTCTTTGAAAGGAATATTTTTTTATTTTAAGTAGCAAATTTGGCGCACATTTAAAGTGAATTGCTGGTGTCATTAACATTGAATATTTATTGGTCTTATTTTATTTGTAAAGCAATTTTATGCTGAATATTGTTTATGTAATGTGATAATGAGTTTACCGTAGTTAGCATTAAACAAATAATAGTATGAGAGAAAAATTTAAGATTTTCCATTTTCTTGTAAATTTAATTTAACCGCGATACAAAAGTAATAAAAGTATACTTTAACTCTAACATATTTCAAATCAGATGAAGAATAATAAAAATAACTAGATATTTTTATGTAAACAAAGTAAATTAAGATATTGGTTGATAAAAAATATTACAGGTAAATAGGAAAGTGAATTTTAAATTAAGTAAAATATAAATGACTTAGGTAAATGTTTAAACCACAAATTTATATTATATATTATTATTCCTTAAATGATTAGAATACACCTAGACAAATTCAATTAGTTTTGTTTTATAAGTTGTAGGTTAATTGATTGTAATGATAAATTTTAAATATTATACATACTTTAGTGTTATTTTGAATTTTGAGCTTGAATTCAAATACTTTCATTAGACATTTAATTGTATTTTTGGAAAAGATTTATTAAAAAAAATTACATCATTTGAATATCTTGAAACAAATCTGTCTACTTTAATACAGAAAAAAGTTTATCAAAATAGCCAGGACAAAGCTGAATTTATAAGATATATGTTTTCTGTGTCGCATGCAAAGAAATATTGTAATCTAAAATAACAATTTATTTTTAAAAGATGTGTTATATGTATATTTAAGATGTGTAATCTAAAATAACAATTTATTTTTAAAAGATGTGTTATATGTATATTTAAGATGTGTTATATGTATATATTGCTGTTCACCCTCAAGTAAAGCACTGTATAATTTTATTTTAAAAAAACATTTTTAATAATTCGAAAAATTAAAATGCTGTATCCCAAATCTGTTGCGGCAAAAATATTGATTATAAATTTGGAAACCAAATTATTAGAAAGTTTGCATCATATTACATTGTCGATAGTTTTAAATGTTTGACTGGCTTCGTGGTCTAGACGTAAACGTTGGCTAAGTGATTTGAGTTCTCATCCCGTTGGGTGCTCCAACTTTGATGTGCTAATTTGATTAATTAATTTAAAACGTAGAAATAAAAAAGACATGCTTTCATACGCTTTCTTTGCATACATTCGTAATTAATTTTTTATCATCAATCATGCAGTATCCAAATATTAAACACGTTGTTTTCAAGTTTAAAACAAATTTAACTATCTTAATTTTCTTACTAAAAAAAATACAATTCATCAAATTATCCTCCATAATTGAATTTTAAATAAAAATATTACGTATTGTTCAGATGTCTAATTTCAAAGTTGAATCTGCTGACTGAAACTAATAAACTTGAAATCGAACCTTTTTTTAATACTAATATTGATGATTCTCGAAGCTATGTAGGAATGTAGTGTTCAATAATATTTGAAAATTATAAATTTTAAAAGAAATAATGACAAAATCATGTCGAAAATGATTTGATAATATAAAATCATCCACTTTATGTAAATGTTGAAAGATTTAGAGCTCTAGCTAGTCAGGAAGTTGGAGAAAAATCAATTTCAAGACTCCGCCACAACAAACAAACAGAAGAAGAGAGTTAATTTTTTTTTTATAAATTATTACACTTTTTTATTACAATTTTATTTGGTAGTCGCGAGATGTTTATATGATACAAAAGGCCCTATGGATCACATAAAATCTGTTAAAGCTGGCAAGCTAAAATATATAAAAAAAACTGATTAATAGTTGTATTGAAAACTTTAAGTTTAATATATTATATTATAAGTTATATTGTAAGTAAGAATATAGGTATGGAAGTCTTTTTGGGCATTCATAGGGCTTACGGCCTATCGTTTCGTTCGTATCGTGGCTGACTTAAGTAATCACTTTACACAATGTAACGATCAATAAGTTCGTAACGTTAAGATTCGATGAGAGTACGTGGAAGAAAAGGACGAATTTTGCTAAATAAAGAATTGATTGTGTCTTATTCATTTCTCTTACCTATACTGTAAAACGTATTGATGGTACATAGTATATTGACGAGTACATATGTTTTTATTTCGGGGTGATTGGCTTAATAAATAATTCTACTCACATTAAATTAAAACCACAATATTTAAGTCGACGTTTATTTTTATGTTTCCGCAGTTCGTAAACATCCCATCGATTCGCACACGAGTTTACAATCCCTTCAATCTGTTCGACCTATATGAAGAAAATCTATCAGTACACATTTTTTGTATGCGTACCTACATATTTCATCTAAATTCGGCTCCGTTACTACTGGCCACCCAGTGTTTCTGTTAGTTGGCACCGCGCACGCGCATTGCCTTAGTTCAATACCGTCGGTACCGGGTGGTGGGGATAACGCGCAACCCCCACTATTCTCCGGGCCGTGTCGCAATATAGATACGTCTACATAATGTGACAGATGAAAAAAATAGTTTTTTTTTTAACTTAAATAATACCTTGGGAAGTTGTAGAGTTCGCATGCCATTGAGAAAACAGAAACCGTTTATTTGTAACGTATGTGATACCTTTGGCTAAATCCAAGATAATGGTCCCATTGCATATACGACGAAAATTATTATTTCACTATATTAATGAATGTGCTAATAACAAAATGAAAGATAATTTATGTTTAAAAAGTGAGTATTAAATAAGATATTACACTTTGAAGTTTCGAAAAATGGACTGCATATTTTGACATTTCATAGGCAATATATGAGGTTAGGTTAGGTTATTAGGTTTGGTTTGTTTAGTTATTAGGTTTGGTTAGGTTAGGTTATTAGGTTTGGTTTGTTTAATTTAGATTACGATTATTTTAGTTAGATTAAATTAACAGGACATTAAATTATATAGTGAAATACTTATTTTCATTGTATGAACAACGGGACCATAGTCTTGGATTATTCCATACCTTTTACTTCCACCTGACAGAGGTTTATTACGGAGTTTAAGTTTTTGATTTTGTTTCGTATTTTTGATTCATGTTTTAGGATAATTAATACGATGTATTTGAATTAACGAAACAATTATAGTGATGCAGTTCCGCATCGTAATTCTGACAAAGCGTGGAGATGCATAATTCAGTAGCCCTAGAACTTCTGCTGCCCGATATATTATATTAAACGCTGCCTTATACCCATTCATTAAAAAACCATGGATTGAGAATGCGAGTGTTAATTATATCGCATACAAATATAATGACCCTATCTAATTTAATTTTAATTAGATGTAGTAATTTTAACAGTATTTTTAATTGTTAATATTATAATTTTGTTTCCTTTTTACGTTTATTATTCTTTCACTAGCTAAAAAATATGTAATTGTCGATATTTATGATAAACAATTTATGTATCAATAAATTAAGCGTTGTTTTGTTTACAAAGTGAAAGTTCATGATTAACACAATGATTTATACACAACGTTTTATTTCACTAATTTGAGTTATATAAGCCTAAGCGCTTTCGATGGACACAACCATCATCTTCAGAGGCAATATTTGAACTAATTGTAAATCAATATGGCCGACAAATAGAAAGTAAAGGGATGACAGAGAGGGAGGGATAGTTATTTATTGACACACACAATAGTAATTACTTTTTACATACAATAATACTTATTTTAACAATGGAGATGACGCAAGTATTTTAATATTTATTAGGTTATTTTTATTTTTGGTTAGTTTATTAATTTCTAATATTTCAAGAGAATCCAGTTTACGACCCTTAGTATAACTGAAACCCTTAGTATAACTCAAATTAGTGGAATAAAACGTTGTGTATAATTCATTATGTCAATTTAAGTACAGATTGGGCGTTTCATAAAAGAAAAATTGTTTGATCTTGAGATTTGGTTCGCTAGAACTCCAGTAGGAACGGAGTCATAGGTGGATGTAGATGAAGTAATAATAATAATAATTTTCCATTCCATGAACTGCATGTACGTGGTGAATAGCCTGAAAACTAAGTACCTTGTCTCAGACCCGATAACCTCTGACCTACCACTGACCCCTCTGTCTGTTGGCAACTACACCTTCGAAGCAGTAGACAAGTTCAAATACCTAGGATCACTCATAAATCTATGACAATTATGGCAGTGATGAAATAAGAAAGCGAATCTCTGCAGCAAATGGGTGTTACTTTGATCTCCAGAAACAGCCCAAGTCAAAAATGATCTCCAGGAAGCCGAAGATAAAAATATACGAAACGCTTACAAAACTCGTTGTTAGGGCAACAACTGTGTGTGGATTCGTAGAATATAATTTGTTTATGGTATTTATAAATTCGCCCGAGGGCGACATCCATGTACACACGAGGAAGGAACGTGGCATTTTGTTATGCATTTGTTTTAGTTTATATCGTTTTCTGTGGTTTTACAATACAATAAAGGCTGAGAGGAGAAGCATCTCCTTAATTTCTAATGTTTTATAAATTATTTTGGTGATATCTGCGACAAAGGGAATATCCTCTTCAGAATCTATGAAGGATCAAAAGTGCTTTGTGTGATGAAGTTGCGATAAGAGAGGAACATTTCTCATCAGATCGAAGATCATTGTGACCTAGAGGAAACGTCTCCCTGGCTGATTGTGATTAAGATACTTCTCAGTCAGAGGCTAAATACTCGCCCTGACCTACGCCGCAGAAACATGGACACTCACTAAGGCCGACGAATTGAGACTGGGTGTCTTTGAGCTGAAGATTTTATGACGTATCTATGGGCCCGTGTGTGAAAATGGAGCTTGGAGCAGCAGGCACAACCATGAACTCTACCAACTGCAACAAGATGTGCACATCACCAAGCACTTCAAAATATGTCAACTCCGATGGCTGAGGCACGTGGAAAGAATGACTAACAGCGCTTCAATAAACAGGATATTATCCATAAAGCCGGGAGGTCAAAGTTGAGATGAATGGATGAGATGGAAAAGGACCTGCAAGCTCTGGGCGTGACCAACTGACGACAAAGGTGAAGGAAAGGAAGGAGTGGAGGCGACTTCTTGAGGAGGCCAGGGCCCACACAGGTGATGTCACTCGTAGTGCCACTGATGTTGATGATTCCATGAACGATACTTTATGTTGTAAGAGGCTTAGATAGGTACCAGGAAAGATGTTTTACTACAAAAATATTAATAACAATGTGTCTAGTCAAAAAGCTCGTGCATGAACAAACGAAAACCATCAATGTGTTCTTGAGAATAGAAAAATATTTTTAAAAATAATTTTTAGGTGTTTGGAAAAAATAAATAACTAATTATAATTTTCCAAGAAGGTACATACCTACCTACCAAGTTTTTACTTTGATATATTCACGTAACTATTTCAAAATAGAACATTTGCGAGATACGATTACTTCTTGATTTATTTCGCCTTTATTATCAAATTATATACTATGGTAGGTTTGCAAAGGGATTTTTTTGATTCGCATTTTTTCGTTGAGTGCGAACAACAATTTATCACCCGACCTTCTATTTGAGAAAACGTATTTTATGGATAGATTGTGGATTCCAAAATCTAAGGTCATTTTCTGTTTTTCCCTTTTTGATCCCTACATTTAAAATGCTGATGATTTATTTACATTGTTCGATGCTGTATCAATTTAAAAAAAAATCAGCTTTCATTGCCATAATTTTTTTCTTACGATAGTTACCTATAGTAATAAATTGGGTGTGAGTACTTACATTTCAGTCTAACTAACTAACTAACTAAGTAACCATCACGCCGTCTCCCCGCAGGGGTAGGCAGAGAGGATTGAACGCCACACTCTTCTATCCTGGCACACCACTTTTGCTTCGGCCACATTCATACAAGTTCTACGGTTGTTGCGGCTTTTAACAGGGCCATCCCCAAACACTTGTTGTAAATGATCATGCCAGGTCTTTCGCGGACGTCCTCTATTTCTGTTGCCTTCAACACTCGCCTCATATATTTTCTTAACCATCCTTTCCTTGTTCATAAGTTCCTCATGACCAAACCATCTCAGCACTCCTTTGAGGTAAATATTGGTTATGAGACGAACTGAAAGATCATTAAAATAAGATGACGCAGTGATGTTAATAGAAATAATAGCAAATCTAAAATGAACGAAAGTTATTTAATAATCATCTAATAATGTAATCAATAATTGAAGAAATATAAGTAAAACTAAAGCTATGACGATGGCTTGATATATTATAAAACACAAAAAATTTCCAATAAATCTACTATTAAATTTTTATTGGCTTGATATACTATAAAACGCAAAATTTTTTCAATAAATCTATTATTAAATTTCCAATAAATCTATTATTATCATTCGAGAATATTACAACCGTAACATCTTTGCATATGTTGACAACATCCTTGAAAAAATATGTAAATAGGTTATTTTGTAATTAGAAATTTTCTGAATAGATATAGCATTAGAATTTTAAACATATTTTTTTTATTTTTAAATACAGTTTATTACATTTTATCCGCTGCGCCTCTCCAAAAAGAGACTAACTCTTGTGCTAGGAGAGGGATTTACACTTTTAGGTGATTACTTATTTTTTATAGTGTTTAAAAAAATATTTAATTTTTAATTGCGTTTTTTTAGTGTTCATTCAACTTCTTTTTTATTTGTTTGATCTCAGTTATCTTCTTAATTTCTGTAGGGAGGCTATGGAAATTCTTTATTCCTAAATAAATTTAATTTTCCTGATATTGTTTGGTGTTACATTTTGGTATTTTGAAATTATATAAAGATCTTAAGGATGTGTTTGTTTCAAATTTAGTATAAATATCTTTTTCAGTTATTCGTATAAATTTTTTAATTTTTTATCTTAACATTTTCTCCATATGTTATGATTAATAAATAGATAAAATATCCCATAAATAAAAATTGTCACAGGATCGTGGCTGTGAGGCAAATGAAATTAGAAATTTTATATTTAATTAATTTACCGGGCATGAATTTAATCGAAGCACCGTTCTTCAATTTACACCAATTTCATAATACGCACTTATTATCACTAGAATATTCGCTGTTTGTCGTTCTGCTCAATTTCGCACGTAAGTACCCACTCCGGGTTTATCTATGGTAAATTCGCTTTTCTAAGGTCGCTTCTATGTTGCTTTGTCAAACAAATCCGAACGATTTTGCGCATCGGCTGTCATCGCTTATTATACAAAATGTCGGTTTTGCAATACATCGAAAATGTTCGACTGGTTTTTCCATATTTCTTGTGATTATGGTTTCTTCGAGAATAGTTCAGATGATTCTAGATTCATGTAGAATGTTCAAGAGACTTCGGTAATATCCAGTTGCCATTGTTTTAGACTCTCGTCTCTAGTCTCTACTTTAGACTCTAGTCTCGTGACGATATTTATACTTTTAAGACACGGATTTCCTTATTGTTATAAATTAAACATTATGTGTGTTGTTGGTGACATAGAAGTAGTTTAGTAAGCTCCAAATTTGGTATGGTATACTTATCTGACTTAATATTCTGAAAAAATAAGATCATAATAATATTGTACAGGCTGTGATGAGAATATAACGAGAAACATATTTTATTTCGCAGAAAATTCACTAAGTACCTACAGCTTTTTTCAAAGTAGTGACTGCACTTCGCTTATTTCTTAAATGTGTGTGAGGATTTCTTAAGAAGCAGTATTTTGTAAGATATAATAAATATATTTAGGTAATAATTCTGACATGTTTTCTCTCTAGAATAATTTAAATTGATTAAAAACCAAATTAGTTTACATTTAGACGCCTACCTTTTTGCTTTTTTACTTCTCAAAAAAATAATGTTTTTAAAAGACCGTTGTAACGTCGTTTAGTTATTTTCATAATAAAAAATACGTTGTTTTCAAGCCCTTTAAAGCCAAAAAGGTAAATACCTAAATATCTCTGCCTTTATTTTTTATACTTAGTATAATATTATTCAATTATGTGTAGCATAAAATGTTACATATTTTTATAAACGTACGAAATATTAAGAACAGACTCTTGAATAGAAAAATCATTTTTCTTGTTTAAAAAAAGTAATCTCCATTTAAATATAATAGGGCAAAAAAAGGATACGAAAAAAATAGAGGATGTTGGAAATAATATAATATTTAATATGTTCACTTACGAAGTTTTATTTGGTATTAGATTACGAATAATTTTTTATCGAATTGCTGTTCATTTTCTTAATTAGATACCTATTTAATTAAATATCTTTAATCATCGCAAAATAACTTTCTGAAAATTTCTATTGATAATATTTATTGACTAACCAATATATTTCTGGGCTAATTAATGATCCCTTCATCAGGATATAACGTAAACTAAAAATTAAGGTTGGAAGTATTAACATAAATAAAAAATAAATATAAGAGCGATTGTATAAAGATGAATAATGGGGAATCATCTAATTAAGAATTAATTTGGAAATGAATTTTAAAGATGAAAACAAATTTTAAACTAATTATTTGCAAAAAGAATTCGATTTTTAATAATATTTGATTTTCTAGCAAGTGAGAAAAATTATTTCTAGTATCTTAAGTAGCATTTTTTATCACATTTTTGTATGGAAAAATGTCATATTAAAATTTACTCATCAGTTTCCATATATGATAATATTACGGATGTCTTCTTTAAATTACACGCTTTAATAAATAATTTAATCAATCAATAAATTACCAAATCAACGATGGTTTAAATATGAAGAAAATTGCTTACTTTGTGGTGCTTATGTAACTATATGGACTCGTGAGATGTCTTTTTTTTCTCAATAATATTACAAAGTAAACGATTACCTTATATTGATTAAAATTATTGGAAAATCTTTCAGTTTGTTTTATTTCAATTTATGTTTTAAAAAACAGTGATTTAAAAAAAATAGAGTATTTTTTTCAACACTTGTTACATAGTTGACAGCTTTTTATTTCATTTATATTAACTCGTGGCGTCTGCTTGCTTGACGAAAAAACTTTGGATCGATTTTTAACCCTTTTCCCGTGATCCAATCGAGCTGAAACTTTGCAAGCAGACTCGTCGCCAAGATCAAGAAAACGACGATCTTCTTGATCTTGGCGACGATCAAGAAGATCTATCAAATTTTCGTTAAAAAATAATAATATTTATAGCATAATTTTGGATTTTTCAAATTTTTTATGTTTTTTTCATACAAGTTGTATGGAGATTCCGACACATAAGGTAGACACGAAACCCGAAAGTGTGAAAGGGAGTATTGTAAAAACTTCGTTTTTGTGGGTTACTTTTTTACTACATCAATAATATTTTTTTTTTCTTAAATTTATGCAATTTCCTTCCATTTTTAAACGTTTGAGAAGAAATGAAAAATGTTATCTTATCGATATATAGGTGAAATGCAGTGATGGAGAATATTTGAACAAGATGGCATTTAAAGCTCCTTTTAATGTCACCTCTTGACATAATTTTAAAGGTAATGAACCTATAAGGGTGTATAAACATGTAAGAGACAATTGTAAAAAAATGCAAGAGTATAAATTTAATTATTAATTAAATTTTGAATTCTCTCTTTAATTATGGTATAAACTATATTGTTAATTGAATTGTGATCTGGATTGTGAATCATGTTGATAATACGAGCGAGAATGGCCGGAGTGGTGAGTTTATAAAAGTGATGAGTAGTCGTTCTATTTCATAAGTACCTAACCAATAACGTCATAATTGCTTGTTAGCGGGTGAAGCGAGTGACTAAAGTGGCTGCTTCGCTACCGTTGCTGACCGTAGGGCGGTCAAGGCCAATGATTCCGTAAAACCAAATTTTTAATGTTGAAAATATAATTTATCATCAAAAAGGGAAATGGTCTGCTAAACGGGCGGCAGTGACACATATATGACATATTTATATCTGAGGAATACCAGATATAAATATGTCATATAGACTGTCATTGTACACAGAGTTTCCACAATTTCTGGCATAAAACAATAATGTAATATATAACTATTTTCAATTAAACTTTAATACTGTTGTAAGAAATGATTATAAGGGGGTAATAACTATGAATATACTTCGAAAATTCATATTTTCAGTAAGCCAGTAAAAACTATAGAAACATTAGAATAAAATTGACGAATTTATCGTCTATAATAAAATTGACTATTTGATCAATCTAACTAATTTACCTTCAACTTTAAAATGCAAATAATGAAATACTTTCCACTTCCAAGAGTACTAAAATATTTTTTTCTTATTATTTGGATTATTACATGGGATTTTTAAGAATTAATTAGTTTTTTGAATGATTTAACATATGCATTTTTGAGTCTATATATGTACTTACATATAAAAAGTCTTTACTATTTGCATTTGGCTCATCACAAATAGGTCACAAGGCACATTTACTGTAGCGAAATAAAATACAAAGACACAAAGGCTTGAGAAAATCTTATAGATGCAATTTGACCTCAGCGAGAATGGAATCTGGAACTCCCAGTATGAGTAGTCAATGTCATGCCTATTGGACTACGGTGGTCGTCCATTTATTGGACGTACATTACACATATCGTATTTTGAGTACAGAATGACATATTTCTGTACATCATTTGTTCTACTACGTACCAAAAGATGATCTTTGTGTCACTTTCCATTAATGTTTTTACAATGAAAAGGGATACATTTTTCTTAAATTGACTACAAGAATAACCCTTTTAAAATAAGACTGTTTTTAATATTTTTTTTCGATATTTTTAGTTATGTTTGGTGTGATATTTGAATTAGGTAAAACATATTAATAGTTGTTACAGTAAAATATTTTACATGCTACCTCTCTAAGGAAGAACTGCCCGTGTTTAGAGAGGGAGATCGCTTATAATACAATCAAAAAAATGTAATTCAGTCCATAACGCATACCTATGTCAGAAGTACAAATGAAATATTTAATTGAAGTAAATAAATAGACGTTCTGTAAAAATATATGTGAAGTAATAATGAAAACAAATAAATTGAAGTAATGATAAAAATGATGATATTGCCACGGGATCGCGGCGGTGAGAGACGAATGAGATATTTGGAATTTTTATTTATCAGTGTTATGTGGAATCTGTTGTATCCGTTACCAATTATTTTGAAAAAAAACGAAATACAATAAATATTTCATTATATTTCTATCAAAATTGTTATCATAGAATTCATATTTGGATACATCATAAAAATCTGCAGCATAAATAGTTGACTTTTAATTTTTTTCCAAAATAAACGTTTACAAAAAAGTCATGCTTCAATGTTCCCACAGCATGCGCCTGGTATAGAGTTCATACAGCCAGCTCATACAGGTTGTAAGCCCTGGGCTATCGTACAAAAGACTTGCATACACGTTTCTCATATAAAAAGCTTCGTCTCTGTGAGACTTTTATAATTTATCTTAATAAAACAGATTGATTTTAAGGGGATCTCATTCACCGCAGCTTCCGATTTCTCATGCACCAGTCTAGTCGCAGGGGTGATCCGTGATGGCATTCGCATCAAATCCCCGCAAAATAATTGTTAAAACATTCCGACACGGACGGGGATGTTTCCTTTGCGGAGACGTACCGTAATTTGGGGTCAATAGAGACAGTGCGGTGAATAGAGACAATAGGAGGGAAAAAAATGTTGTGAATATACCGGCATTAACCCGTCAATTCCCATGTGGAAACCAGTGGAGGGAAATGCTTTGAAAGCTTACATTTAGTTGAAATTATGCCCAGTGTCACCTGTAGGTGACACTCAATGTTTACGCCAGCATACGATGCACGTGAACTCATATTGCTTGTAGCATTTATAACCATAAAGTAAGAAGAAGATTTCCAGAACTGAAATCAATTAGAATATCTTAAATAATTACATTATCGGCATTTTCACAGCTTCATGAAATCTGAATGAACGCACTTCACGGATACATCTCTCATTTAAACAGTTAGTGTTTCCATCAGGGTTGCCAGAAAAAACTCAACAAAGAACAATATATATGCATTTCAGAAATGCTAATGAAGTAATAAATCGCCAAAGTTGCTGCACTTGGAGGTGACACTGGAAATTGATAGGTTAAATGAAATTTGGCAAAAAGGTCTTGTTATATTGTAAGGTGGTAATACAGACTTGTATATGACGATAGGTCCTTGAAAAATAGCTTTGAAAATGTCTAGAAACATCTGACAAAAGAAAGTATGTACGGATGTCAGATTTACCGTCAGAAACTTCACTTAAAACCTTGGAAAAAGTGGATGAATATTATTTTTTTGAATTTTGGCAAGAAATTAAAAATTTTTCTACCTCTTGAATATATTTGTGTCCAGTTTTTGTTTATATTTGTAAATCTGGATGAATTAAATCAAATGACTCGTTTTGAAAAAAATCGAGGTTAATAAAGACTCCATTGCATTGGGGTGCATAAAGACCCTATACGAGGTTAATAGAGACGTCATCGCAGTCACTAAAGACAATCTGTTTGTAAATAGTGACAACAAAAACCATTTTTGAATAGTTACAATAAAAAGTTTTTTTTCTAAAATGCCACGTATTTACAAACTTGATCCAAGAAGTAATAAAACATATATTAAACTCTAGTTTTTTTGTATGCTTTTGCCTTTTAATATATACTTATTGTTATTGTTCATGTATTTTTCTAATAAAATGACAATTCTTTTTAATAACATTTTAGTTTTATTCAAAAACTAATTATGAAAAAGTATCTATCTTACTTTTTCATGTCTGTGGTATCTATTTTGCGTCTAGTGAATCTGTTGTCCCCACTTTCTGGTAAAAAGAGACATTGACCAAAAATCTTACTAACTCGTTATATTTAAAATGTAGAGTTGTAGTTCAGTAATAAATTAGTAGAGGGATAGTAGGGACACTTTTATAACAACAAATAATAGCACTTGTCTCAACTTTTGTAAAGTTAGTGAATGTTGAAAAGTGAAATGTATCTCAATGGACCCCAAATGACGGTACTTTATATTATTAAGCCATGTATTCACTAGGGGACAAATCGCGAAACATTCCGCTCGGCATGTCGCATCAACATCTACGCTCATGTTTCGGGGACAATGACGCGGTCATTTGACGTGTACACACCGGGACTCGCATATCTTGACGCGGAAATGTCACCCGATGAGGTTATGATGACAGCTGCGGTATCTCATTTAGCGAAAACAGGGGTTCCGCGCAATTCGAAATGTATTTTGGGTCGCAATTTCAAATTAACGAGGTTTTACTGTAGTAAATTGAATATTATTACAAACAAGGCCCTTTTTGCAAATAATTATTGTTTTCCACACGTCGCGGAAATGTCGCCCTATGAGGTTATGATGACAACTGCGTATCTGGTTATGTTAATGAGTTTATCGAAACGTAAGAGGAGAAAAAAGAGGAGAACGCGAAATTATTTACTGCAAAGAGAAAGAAGGACGGACATTCTATGCGATCTTCGATCGATACAGCTCGGTGAGTTCAAGAACAATTTCGTTTCCCCACATTGTCATCTTGATAGATACAGCGCATGCGTTTCACTTGTAAACATACCACGTGGTACTGACGCTCCGCGTAATGTTGCAGTGAGCTCGCTCGGGTACCGTGCGCATGGCAACGTTGCCACGGCACGTAGAAATGCCGCGCTATGTTATGCGCGACGTGGCGGAACAGTGCACGACGTTGCAACGTCACGTAGACTCTATGCCGCGCGTGCTGTTGAGGGACGATTTTTTCCCTAGTGAATACATGGCTTCAACCTCAAAGAACCACCACGGACCCTCCGGGCTCATTTCGCACCCCCATTCGCTGTACCGCCCTCCCGTTGCGTAAATACGCCACTATTATTGTTAATGGAGAAATACGCCGAATGATTGAAGAAATGCCCAATAAATTTGAGGAATTCTATGCCGTAATGGGCAATGGATCGAGATAAATCGCCCGGTTTGCGACGGACTTTTATGAGGAGAAATGTCGAACATTCTGTATGAATGGAATTTATATATGAAGGGGAGTTATTGAAATAACTCTGTTTTAGTGTTATGTGACGTGTTGGGTTAACGTGTTTGGTTATAAATGTGTTGGGATATAAATTACCAACAATAATAATCAACACGGCGGTCAAAATGTTGTCTCTCTGAATATTTATCGTTTAACACAACGTAACATGTTTGTTTTATTTACGATTTTCAAATTAAACTAAATTATTTTTCCTGCGCAAAATGGACTTACTTAAGTGTGATCATCGAGGCATATAATTTTTTTATTTTTAAGAATCTTTGAAACGATACAGTTCAACGCAGTAAAAATTATCAATAAATATTAAGTACTAGCTGTAACCCGTCAAAAATGATGGTATTTTTACATGTCAAAAATAAGTATCTATTTAAGAAAAAAAAAAGAAAAAGAAGAAAAAAAGAAAAAAATACTATAAAGTAGTTACGGACGTAACACGAAATTACGGGGACAGACAGACGGACGGACGAACAGACAACGAAATTATTATAATTGAGATTGTAGTTTTAATGAATACAATCAATGTGATGTTGAAATTTTAGAACATAGTTCTATGATATACATATAACGCTAATTAGTAAGATAAAAAAATGTACCAAAAAATATTTGATTTCCAGTAAATATAATTATTAGAATAAAATATCACAGAAATTTACGGTAAATTTAAAAGATTAAAGTTGCATAATGGTTCTGCAAAAGAAATATAGGGATTAGAATATCGGTTGGTAGATAATTTTTTTTTCTGTTTATTTTGTAATGAAACGCTAAAAAGAATTTAAATACTGCCTGAACCTCTGATAATATGTCACTTGGAACAACACTATCGTAGGATTTAGAATGGTTTAAAATTATCTACATCCTTCAGGAAACATCTACAAAACATCTAGAAACGCCTGGAACAACCGAGGAGCGACGAGGGCCTTCTCCTTAATACTAGAATAAACTAGAAAATACGAAAATGTCAGCATTTGGATATATGGAACCACGCCGCGGTGGGATTTCAGTTGTCGTATTTGTCAGTTTGTTCAGTGCGAAGTACGCGCAAGACGACGGCCAGATGTGCCCAGTCGTGAAAGCGTGAAGCGAAACATATCGAGCGAAGTACCTCATTGACGAAATAAATAAATGCGATAAATACTACGTGCGAGAAAAGGATGGAATGTGCAGTGAATGGTAAATAGGTGTAACCCAGCGATAATAAAATGTTAATTAACGATTGACATATAGCGAAATAGTATTTTATGTGATTTGTATATTGAATAGTTAATTAATCATAAATCAATAAATCGTTACTTAATTCTCAGTGTTTTCAGTCATTCCTCCCTAGCCATGACACGCGACAATTTTTCAATCGTTAAATATAGTTTTTTCTTTTAATTTAAGCATTTAAGACGTATCAAATGGTCTAGTATCCATACTGCTTTATATTGCGTACTTAAATTTTTTATTAAATATCAAATGCTGTCAAAAAACACTAAAATATTAGAGCGTAAAACATTTATTAGGAAAGGGGTTCAATATACAAGAATGTATAGATTGAGAAGAATGAATATACAGAGGACGTATTTTTAAATAATTTTTCAGGCATTTTTTAAAGTAACTAACTAACTAACTAAAGTATGTACATTTTAGAAAATGTATTATTATACATTAGAAAATATATTATTATACATTAGAAAATGTATTATTATACATTAGAAAATGTATTAATAATATACATTAGAAAATGTATTAATATACATTTTATAAAATCTATTCAAAAATACGCTAAAGCGTGTAAAGAACATCGATGATCTCTGTACATTGTTTAATGAAATAAGTGGATTATTAAATATAAATATTTTGCTGGTAGAGCCATGTGGAGTAGTGATGGGTCCGCTCTGTACTCACTACTACAATGTAGTACTACACTACATTGAAGTACACACTACAAATTACAAACATCAAAGTTATTGAAAGTATAAACTTCAAATAGTACACTTCATTTCAAAGCGAACACTACAAAGTACATACACCTCAAAGTTATCGAAAGTATGAGAAACATACTTTAAATAGTGCATTTTTTACGTGAAATTTTGGAAAGTTTGATGTAGCTAAACGAAGAAATTTCTGGAAACTGCAACAACCCCCCCCCCCATGGTTTGAAAAATTTTGGGAGCTATGAAGAAGTTTTTGTGAAGTTGATGTAGTTAAACGAAGAAATCTCGGGAAACTGTAACAACCCCCCCCCGCGGTTTGAAAAATTTTGGGAGCTATGAAGAAATTTTTGGGAAGTTGATGTAGGTAAACGAAGAAATCTTGGGAAACTGTAACAATCCCCCCCCCCATGGATTGATTTTTTTTTTAGCTCGTTAGTCGCCAAACAAAAAACAAAAAAAAGTTATTTTGTAAAAAATATCGTCATTTCGTAAATATTTTTGTCGTTGATCCTTTTTTTTTTTAGCTCGCCAAATTTTTATTTGGGAATAAAATACTTCACTTCAGTTAAACATTTACTTCACTATTACTTCATTTCATTACTTCACTTCATTATTATCATTCATTATTATCACAATTACTTCACTTCAATTACTTCACTTCAAGTAGTTTTTACTACAATTGTAGTGTACACTTTGTAGTCTTCAAATTGGTGAACGTGTGTGTGTTGTACACTTCATTTTGAAATGTAGTTTTTCCCTTCGCTAATGTGGAGTGGATGATCGAATATAAATCAACGATGTTATTGCTACAAGAATAAGGCCCGATTGTATCAAGCTGAAATAAAATAAAAACTCGTTTAAAGCATAGACTTTTAGGGATACAAATCGTTTGATTGGTGGACAACACAAAAGTCTATGCTTTAAACGAAATTTTACTTTAATCTAACTTGATAAAACCGGGCCTAAGGAAAAAAGAAAGGCCTAAGCCAGAAGTTCATATCAATGTCTACAAAGACATATCTGTCTTTGGCGTATCGATCTTCTATTAACCAGGTTCATTGTGACGTCACAATTTAGAGAGGACAAGAAGAAATCCGCCTGTGAATTGTAAGAAAGTAGCAATCCTCGATCACTGCGTTCTTTTTTTTGTTTGGATATTGCTGCCTTTGCTTTTACACCCCACATATATAGATTTCCCAGCTGGTATTGACACCTATATATTTCAAATTGTAGTGTTAAGCAATATTCTTTTTAATGTATATATGTTTTAAGGGGGAATACCTACTATAATTTAGTCTTTGACCAAAGGGTTTTTGAACATATAGATTTTCGACAAAATGGCGGGCGTTTGAATTTAAAATAGAAATTTCAAGTTGTTCGGTTAAATGGTTGCCGAGATATTTTGTTGAAAGATTTTCAAAACATGGTTTCGAGTAAAATGCTTTTGAAAATTGAAAACGTTAAATAAAATTATCGATTCCAGGTCCATAATATAAGTCTTCAACCTTGCTTAGAATTCCCATATCATCGAGTACTCTTCACAAATACAATATTATTATCACAAACATAATTGAAACTATTATGAAAGAGCCCGACTGGCAGCTGCCTGCGTGTAGCCACCACCAGACATTCTTAAAACCTCAAGCATTAAGAAAGTGTACAAATTAAATTTTTTTTTTTTAAATGTCTAGGTAGGTATTCCCTCTTGATGTAATATAATATTTAACGTTGACACTAGAATTCTTCTAAAAATAAATATTTTCAAATTTTTAACTTCTTTTTATGGACCAGTAGGTATGCATTTAACAATATTTTTATGTTTGTTCTGAGAGTACAATTAATAGATTTGTCCACGGAGGAAAAACTAAACATATTTTATTTTAATTAATAATTATCCCCCTGTGGAAAAATTCAGTAATTATGTTGTCAGATAATTCATATAAAAATATTGTCAGTTTACACATGTATTTATTTGTATTCTAACTATCTAAACTGCCTGCCATGATTTCACATAGTATTCAAAGTGGAAGTAGCGATAACTACCTCGAACACAGAATTGTAAATCCACTTGGAGGCAGATAAGCACTTTCATCAAATCCTTATGAACCCACACAATCACACGGAATCCTATTCCTCCATAAAACAAAGATATATGTATGTACTGCACAATAAACCAATTTTCATAGACCACGGTTCACTATTTAATATTCAGTGCTAAAATAGTAGATAACTTTAATAACAAGATTTATAAATAGAAACAAAAGAAAATTTCAAATAAATAATTTTCCCAGCTCTTAACATAAAATCTTAACAGAAAACACTAATAAGTCTTTTATATTTTAATTTATTCGGGCTTTGAAATAAATGTATAACATTTATATCAATTCATAGTTAACAGTACAAGCGAAAAATGTACCAATAATCGGACTTCAAGAATAAATATTTTCTTTAATCGTCTCTAAGTTCGAAAGCCCGGTAGCTCCAAACACTATTACCTCATTGACCGCGTGAGGTTTTAAATTATATAATACCTATCCCGGCCATTTCGATCGGTTTATATATAGAAACTTGTATGTTATTTATACATTAAACTCGAGATAGGTGGATTATAAATTACATGGATAATTGTTGGATTGCTTTGTCGATAATGGCCTTCCTAAACTTTCTGTATGGATCTGAGACATGGAAACTAAGACCACAAGAGCGCTGGAAGATATTCGCATGGCGTATGCTGCTAATTCCATGGACAACTTACAGAATAAACAAGAATATTTCACAT
The DNA here is from genome assembly GCA_016648135.1 of Agrypnia vestita. NCBI lineage: Eukaryota > Metazoa > Arthropoda > Insecta > Trichoptera > Phryganeidae > Agrypnia > Agrypnia vestita. Next base: position 34,902 of record JADDOH010011764.1, read on the forward strand.
GAAATAGTTTCTGAGCGGACTTCTTAGTTCTTTAACGGAGTGAGTTATGCATGTGAGATTTATTTATTTATTTAATTTATGGTACAAGTACAGTTCTTATATATACATATCAGATTAAACATTTTTTTTTAAAATACTTGGTAGTCATGTAGACTTCATCAGTAAAGAGAAGCTCTTGAGTCTGATGAGGGAGCCACAGTTCTTATTCCTTATTATAATATATAGGTATATAGTATATACAAGTTATTTATTAATACAGTAAAAAAGGTAAATTGATAATGAAAGTATTGGAGTTATTTTGAAAAAATCTGTAGGCTTAAATGATTTGTGAATTTAAGTTTGATTAAGTTTGATGATGCATCTTATCTCGATAGGTAAGTTATTATAGTAATTAATGGCTTTATAAATATAGTGATGCTGCATGTTTTACATTTAGGCATTATAAATTGGTTTCCATTTCTCATGAGTTTGAAATATTTCTGGTTTTCTGTAAGGTTTTTTTCTTTACATATTTTTAATATGGAAACTTGCTTGAAAATATCATCTACGTTCGGTACTGGAAACTATTTAAAGAGATTTTCGTTGGAAACGTAGATTTTTTTTTCAGTATTACTTTAATGATAATCCTTTGTGATATTTTTATATAGATATATAAATTTTTATAAAGATAAACGGATATGTTCAATGACTGGAGTATTAGCCTATCTAGCAGAAGGCATTCTAATGTTAACTATTATTGTGCATGTTCGCAGTATGTAAACAATGCAGGACGACTGGAGAGATATAGGATGTCAAGTAATACTCACGATTTACAAACCTTGGTTAATTGAAGAGAAAGTTACAGTAAAGATTCGTCGTAAAAAGTCGCGGAGTACATTATTTAGAGCATGTTGAGATTGCGGCGGTCGGCAGAAGAGTGGCGCGTGTGCCGGCGGATGGCTGGGACATAGTCGGCCTTATCGGGCCTCCGATTGGTGGAGTGTCAACGGTGCTCGCATCGAGCTCCGATTGGTGGATTTGGTTCGATACGAGCGGCGTGAAGTCCGGCAGGCCTAGATCATCCACATTTCCATAACAAATGCGCGAACTCAAATACTTCAAACATGCCACAAGACGTACGAATGCATTGGAGAGTGTATGGACTCTTTTCCGCATAAGATCACCAATAGATGGGCGGATTTTGCGATGTCTGCAATCGTCAGGTGTGCTGCAGATGGGAGCGGATGGCGCTAAATAATTCCGGCTGAGCGCCATTGTTATCAGCAATCAGTGATCTGCCAAGAGCATAAAAGAAGAAGATGTATCCATATCGTCACGGCTTCGCCGCAGTGAGAAACAAAATCTGCCAAATCTTTCAATGATATTAAAATGAAATCCTTTTAAGCGATTCCAACATTAATAAACATAAAGTCACTGAAAACAAATTTTAGGTGTATCTATTCTGTAATTCGCACTAAAATATTCCACCCTTTTATGGTGCACTTTTTATTGCAGGTCTAATGCACCATCATCGCATTTCTATGGATACATTTTGTCTGCGGAAGCCATGGCTTTGCCGCCTATATTACATAGAGTATTTTTCTCGAATCTTCTCAGATATTATTAATTCATATTGCAGTTACTTTGTGGTGCAACATTATTTTAAATTAAACTGTATTAAACATTCTTATGTACTCATTTTAGATTAACTTACCACTACAACAGTTTCGAGAGGAACAGTCCCTCTCATCATCGGGTGTAATTTATAAAAAACCTAAATACAGAAATTGTCATCTTATTCGAGTAGGGTAATGGGTCGCGGAAGAATATAGAAGTAAAAATGAAAAAGAAAACACAGAAATATTAAACAAAATAATCTAAGGTATTTGATAATTTTTAAGTGTAACTATGCATTGGCATCCCCAAATGCCCGATTGAGGCAAATGCAGGAAGTTAATGCAGATTGAGTGTACACCGAATGTACAAAATTGCCGCATTTTTGACAACATAATTAAGACGTACTACTCCCAAATCGATGCATGTCGCAGACACGTGTGGCATACTACGTCTGCATCTGCTTTCTGGTTAGACCTACAATACATTTGGTATCAATAGTTTAACTAGCACCAACCGGAGAGGTAAATACGCGAAAACTTAATCGATGTTAAAAAGAGTATATTGTTTTAGTCACGTGTAAGTATATTTTAGTATATTCTACGTTTTATTTTATCGTTGCAATATTTTTTTGTTCGCAGAATAATCCTTGCGGTGAAACTTTTTGAAAAATGCTGTGTATCAAAATCATAATTTGTGTTAAAATTTTGCATAAAGAATTTTTAATAAAAAAAAGACACATAAATGTGCACGAAGTAAAAAAAAAAATTCTTCACTCTTACGCGATACGGCGCTTACGATAATGATAGATTATAGAATTATGTTGCTAAGGAGGGAAAGCACCCACGCTTTCTTTTGGAGTGAAGCAAATATTTTTTGATCGAAATTTTATTTTGTACTTTTTAATATATTTAAGAACCCACAAACGTGCTTTTTATCAAAAAATATATTTTTTAATCTTGATATAACCCAGCGTACAAAATCACTTCGGTAGAAAACTAGCACCATCTTTTAGTGAGCTCGTTAACTAACTTATTTCCTAAATAAAATTTTAATTTATTAATTACGATGGATTAATTGATTAATTAGTGAATCGGATAATTGATTCACGTATTGTCCTCGAGAATACGTCTGTGTACAAAAATTTCAGCTCTATTGGAAATTGGGCAGCGGGTTAAACATTGCTTGTTAGATTCCATCCAGACAATAGACAAATAGGTGAAGCTAATACAAGCGTGGTAAAATGGAAATAAAAATAACACGTATACAGTTGGCGCTTCCTTTTTGTGTAGTATCCGATTTTTTTTAGTTACGCCGCTGGATTGATGAATTGCTAGCGAGGGTTTGAGCCGTGATACATTGTGTACATAAAGAAGAACTTGATATTTTACGTCATGTCATGTTAAGAAGCCTGCCTCAGATATTAGAAATAATACCAGTGGCGCCGCGACTCACCCCCACGGCTCGGAAAAACTAACTAAGAAACATTTTATTCCTAAGTCTCGGGAAATTGTTACATCGCATAATTAAGGTGGGTACGCAGCTGCTTCGTCTAGCCTTATTATTTTTATTTTCTTAAATGTACGAAGTAAATATAAATCATTTTTATAAGTATCTCATATCTGGATAATAAGAGGTATACTGTGAATGGCTAACCGCCGCTTATCCAGGATCGTTTTATGAGCGAAGCTCCCTTGTTGGTTCTACTCATTTGTCGCCAGGTTGGTATTTTTAATGCTACATGGCAACCATGTTATGCAAAAAGCCTTACAGCATGGTGGTTTGCCATTCATTCATCAGTTATTTCCCAAAGAACATTTTGCACATCAAAATAACAATTTATATAGAATGATTTATACTATGGCGTAATTGAAGAAAATGGTCGGTATAACCGATCCTTTTAAAAGTGAATTTCCTTGACAAAGTTGAGAGTCCTGATTTCAAAAGAAACCGAATTGACGCTTAGGTAAGTATTAGAAAATATATTACACTTTAAATTTTCAAATATTTTACAGTACATTTTGACATATGAGGGAAGAATGAAGAAAATATACTGTGATACCAAAAAATCATACCTGTTAACAAAATATTAAAAGTTACTACTTTCAGTATTCATTATGTTTGTATTATCTATGATCCGCGTGAACATTTGGTATTGTCTGTGAATAAAATTCTCAACAACTAAATTTTGTCTATGATTTACACTTTGTCCTTAGATAATGTCTCTCAAATGTCAATATATATGATGACATCACGGAATTATATTAAAAAAACACATTCTTATTGAGAAATTGCAATTTCAGAACAAAGTTCTGTGAATTTTTTAAACATAACAAAAAGTGGATTGTTAAAATGATAATATGTGTGTTAATCAATTAATAAAAATCAATCTAGATAAAAAGATCGATAAATTGAGTGCAATGTACAAGGCAGCTATGGTGTAATTGGTAATGCGCCATTTCCGAATAGATTGGAGATCCGTGGTCCGAATCCCGGTAGCAGACAAAATATTTTTCGCCGATTTGAATTTTCTGTATGTCTTTTCTAATCACAAATTGTGAAAATTTCATTGTCTGTCTGTCTGTCCGTTCACCTATCCGTCCGTCCGTCTGTCTGAGTATCCCCGTAACTTCGTGTAACGTCCGTTACCTTTTTTTAAGTATTCTTTTAAAAATAAAATTAACTTTTTCCTTAGGAATCCACAATGAAAAGTATGTTACAGCTAGTTGATTAATAATTTTATTTATAAAATAACGGAATCTTTTAAGTGTAAGAATGTTATTTAAACTCGTATTTTTCAAATACAATGGCGCTCTACACACGGTAGAAGAGTCCGGACTTTCAGGAGCCATTGTAGTTTCATCTTTCCCCTAAATTAAGGGCGTTTCCAAGTGGAAAACGCATGCAGATCGATAAAGACCTTCACGAAACTGTCAAAAATTGATTCGGAAAACAGGCAGTAGACTTTTTCAATGACATTTTTTCATTGAAATTAGGAATATAACGAGTTATTTTGAATTATGGAAAAAATTCTTACTTTTAAAATGGCCTTCTTAATTCTGAAAATTTTTGCAGATGTAGTATTTGTATTTGAATTTTTGAATTAATAAATGTTTGTATTATATAGTAGGTACATATACATATACATAGAATAATAATATTTATTGTTTCGGCGATTTGTAGAACTACATAATCATAAATATGAAAAAAAAACGAGCGAGCCTTACAGTAGTCGCATATGATGCGTAACATTTGACATCTCACAATTAAAAATATCAATTGAGCACCAACAGAAATTAACATCAAAATTTGAAAATGCCTACCTATGTATTTATAAATTAGTAAATATATACAAGTAAAGAAAATGTATGAGCATTTATTTATTATTGAATTTTGCCGCACTAGGTGTAGGTAGGTACCGCATTTTGTTTAGAAATGTGTTTGGTCAATTATATGTTTTTATTTATTTTCATAGATGGCGGTAGTGTGCCGCCATACATATTGTATGAAAACTTTGAATAAATTTTTAAAAATAATCACATAAATTACGTAAAATTTGAGAATGTAAATCATTAAGGGTAGTTATTGTCTATATTAACGTAAAAGAAAATATTTATTGGATAGTTTCGAAGATATAAATCAAAATATATCTAAGTTACAACATCCACACGCTTGATACCAGTCACGTAACATATATACAAAATCAGAAGCATCGGCTGGTTGTGTGCGTCTTCGCTGTGATGGCACTTGCTGGACGTTGATTTGTTTATAAACGATGATTTTTTTCCATCAAATTGCGCGCGCTTTCCTGGCGTCTTATTTCCTGTTACGCATTTCCGTCCATTTTCACGAAATCACTGCCACAGATTGCAAGAAAGCGAGAGGAAAGATGTTACACCTCAAAAGTGCCAGACCTATTCGATAACTTAATTTTATTACAGTATATATCGCATTACTGTGCTGATAAAAAAAATATGTAAAAGGTTATTTCTGACAGTGCGAATATATCAAGTGAAATCTAAACAATAAACTTTTTACTCCCTTATTTTCCTTTATACTGTAGGTGGTGATTTCCGGGTTACGACCTACTGTTGTCCTTGAAAATTCCCCTCCGCTGTAACCCACACAGCTGGGTGAGCGACTGCAACCTTGCGATAGTATGCAACCTAACATCCCTGATCCGGTCGGGTTGGAAATGGTTTTCTTCAACCACCAATTTATCCAGACGATTTTCCACTCTGCGGAATAAATTGTTTAAAAAATGTAGGAAGTCTCTTAGATAGACCGTGGATAAACTTACTTGGAAATATAACTGTTTTAAAATTTAGGTTTTGATGCGCACTGCAAAAATTTTATTAATGCAAACTTATTAAAACACAGATGAAAATAAGTTGGATATACACGAACTTATACAAAAATAGATTATTGGATTTATAAAAACGTAAAAAATAAAATACGAAAAGAATAGAAAGTAAATAATATTATAATAAAAAAATACTGTGTTTTAATACTAGCTTACCCGCGTGGCTTTCCACGCGTAGATTTAAAGTAAATTTTAGTAATATTTTATAGAGCTTTTTGAGTTCTAGATTTTCTCTAAAAAAGTGTTCAAATATCTCTTACTGTTCGTAAAAAACGCACCGCTCGACCATTTTTTTGTCGACTTTAGTTGTAAAATAGGTTATCACGAAAAGCTCTTTTATTTTAACAGGATAATATATAGCCTATGTCCAACCTGAGAGTCCATTCTAAATATTGGTGAAAGAATTTTTGAAATCGGACGAGTAGTTTCGGAGATTACTTCCTACATCCAAACATAAAAACTTACAAACTTTACCTATTTATATGTATAATTAGTATGGATTACTAAAAAGTACTAAAATATTTTTGAAGTTATACTTCTTCGCACGTTATAAAATCATCCACGTGGATTTCAATCTCAGCATCTGCGAAGTTCGATATATCCCGGCGCTGCGCTGAATGACGTCCGTTTGTTTGCATATAACAGGGATCTGCAATCTGCGTATATCTCTTTAGTTATCAGTTCTTGTGGCTGGTTTCGCGCTTCCTCGCGTTCAAATAGTTCTGCATTTATTTGCGGTTTGACGGCTGTGCTGTTTGTTTTATGTAGGCAAAAAAGTATAACTTCTACTCAGTCATCCTTCCGTTATTTTAACTACCACACTACAGCTAGCATTATATTTACCTCAATTTCTTCATTTCTCACTCAGTAAACCAAAGATTTTCCACACATGCACCTTACCAGCATCATTTCCACAGCATTCAACCTATTTTCATTAATCAATTAATGTATATTATAGATGTCTCACAGAGACGAAGCTGTATTTTTATGGGAAAGTAGGTATAGAAATCTTTGAGTGTACATAGGGCTTACGACCTATCGTACGGCTGGCTAAAGTGATCATTTTACACAATGTTACGTTCGCCATTTCCACCCACGATAGAACATACCATGTCTACTAATTTTTGGAAGTTGTATATATATTTAAATTATGCGCCACGTTTCACATATGAGTTGTAACAATCCTCCGCGCGGCCGGCACCAAAGCTTTTTCATTCCCCTTAAATGACCACAGATGTCGCTAATGAGACATCTATAGTTGATTTTGGAATTTGTTTGCAATATTTTCATTAGTTTGATTTTATTTACATATGTACGCATACTCTGTGATCGCTCTTAGTACTGTGGCTGTTAAAAAATACTTTCTCCACTTTTGTAATTTAAAAAAAAAGTGTTTAAGTTTATAAAAATATAAAATTCATTTCTACTTTTGAGTTTTCGTCACATCAAATCTTGTAATTAATTCGAAAAACGCAAAAGTCAATTTAAAAATAATAAAAACGGACGAAGTCGCTGGTATGTTAGCATTTAATTTTTTTTTTAATAGTTAAACTTTTTTATAACTAATGAATGATTATTGTGTTGTAATCCGTAATACTTCTCTTTGCTAAATTTCAAAGCGATTGTCAGTCAGAAAGCGGTTCAAGTATTGAATACAAAATTTAATTGCGAAATCATAAAATACAATTTCACGGTAATTTACGCCAAATGTTAAACGGTCTTTTTAACTTGAGATAAAACTGTAGATTAAACAGGACATGGTCGTTGCTGACGAGTGCCGAACAACTTCCCGACGGTCAACTTTCCAACAGCCAACATCCTGACAAACTAACTTAACTGAACTAAACTAAATCCGACAAGCCGAGTTTCTGATTATCCCAAGAAAATAATTCAATATACTATACCTGTAAGTAGTTAAATGGTATAAAGACCCCAAAAGTTGGGTAGAACAACAGAAAAATGCTGTTAGTCTGGGTAATTCTAAATAATTATAATTATAGATAGGTCCGTGCGACGAAGTGACTGCGATTGCATTAAGGATGACTCTAGTCACAATTGCTCCTTAATTTCTAAGTACTATGTACAGCTAATCAAAGGTCATTGACTTTGAAAACGTTGAGTTCACAACCTCCTCAATTTTTTTTTTCATAGATGACATTATGCGTACCTAATGTGCCGCGTAAATATCAATGAGATTTTAGGGATAATTTATGCTGACGAAAAACGATTTTAGCGTCGTGCATTCTTGATCCAACACTGTATTGCAAAAGTGTCAAATCGACAAAATAATTTAGGCCGGCAGGTCAAGCAATCTTGTGTTATTATCATAATACTGCTTACTCAGGTCAAACGATTGCATTAATCGACATTTGGGTTAATGCTTCATCAGTGATCTTGAATAATTGCATCAGAGGGATTATATATAGAGGCTGGAATCTGAAAAAGGATAGCACATTGCCCCTCGTCATCAAGCTACAGTCTGATCATCGGCCTTGCTACGCTCTCGTCTCGGGAGAATCTCTTCACTTGCTCTTGGAGCTTGTCTCCGGGCCCAAAATAAACACCCATTCATTACATCACTATGCCTATTCGCTAAAATACATTTCACATCAGTCTTATCATAAGACACGTTTTTCGTTTGGTTTCCAAAATGAAATTTCTTCATACTCCTTATTCTGTATCACAAAAATTGATTTATATAACATAACAGTGGCGTGAACAGAAAATAGGTCAGTTGTTTATGAGGGTAAAAAATAAGGTACGAAGTGGAGAAAGGTCTACCTACACAATGGCCATGAACATCATAATATAACTTATTTATGTATAATAATGCGTTGTTTAGAAAGGGCGTAAATCCTCGAACAACGGAATCGGGATTACGTTATCATCTGCCAACAACAACTGTTGTGGTTTCTCAGAGCCCATGTCTCACTCCCCTCCCTCGAGGGGTCGTGGGGTCTAGCCTGGGGTTGGAGTTAGTAACTTGTTACCCTGTGGGATCTCGCCCTAGCCGCAATGCTATTTTTTTGTTGGATTTTCTTTGATTTTTCTCAGAAGAACAGAAGTTTGGCTCGCAATAAATGGCCCAAATGAAGGCACTCGGAGATGATAATAATCGAGTTAAAGGTTTTAAAAGTTTTGTTTGAAGAATAATCAATGTAACCTCATAATAGTAATGTATTTATGAAGAAAGCTGACACTTAGACGTAAGGTATTAAAGCCGTCGTAGTCCAGAGGCTTCTTATACCAGGTTCGATTCCTGATGAGGTTGCGAGAAAATAAATTTATATGACACCAAATTAATTAATCAATTAGAAAGACATACATAAAAATATAATCCATGAAAAAATATTTGGCTACTACCGGGATTCGAACTCGGGTCACCTCCTTTCCGGGGCCGGTGTTCTGACCAACTAAGCTATAGGAGCCTTGTAGATTTCCGTGAATATATCGAAATATATAGCCAAATATTTTTTCCTGGATTAGATTTTTCTGTATGTCTTTTTAATTTATTAATTAATCTGGTTTTAAAAATTTCACAGAACTTTTTCTGAAAAATTACAACTTCGAAAATATGAATGTGTTCTTGAATTTACATTTATATGATTTTCTCAAGCCTGAGTGTATTTCAATACAGTGATTGGGCCTTTTGACCTATTGTTTAGCTAAAAATAAAGATTAAATATATACTAAAAAATTGTACTAATCATAATTATGATTCATCCCTCAAAAAATCAAAGGAGTTTTTTTTAAATGTAGGGATTGGAAACAAAAGCTCATTTTTGCTTACGACGGGAATATATGTAGGACGATGTTTTAATATCTATGATGTAACATATCAAAAATAGATGTTTTTGTGCAAATGAGATCAAATTGAGAAGAATTTTATTTTTTTTCCTAAAAAAAAATCGAAATTAAAATTTCATAACTAACAAATAGCGCATTTTATTGATAAAAATCATAAAATAAAATCGGCTAAATGGTTTTTGAGATATTTTCCCCACCAGTATGAAAAAGGCAGTTTGTTTAAAAGGTTATACTTAAACAAAGTAATATATTATTATTTTTGATAATATCAAAGTGGTGTAATCCCTTAGTTGACGACAAAAAAAATGTGAAACATTTGCGATTGTGTAACCAGTATACTAAATATAATATTAAACCATATTAAAAAAAATTACGATCATGTTTGCAGCACACATGAGACAATCGTTGATTTTCTTCCCCATATTAAACTAAAATTTACTAAACATTCTTGGATGTAATGGTTCCAGGAATTATAATCAGACATGCCGAGATAGCAAGTAGAAGCAATTTTGTACGCACTACGTCTTCCTTGCAAGGACTCCCAACCTGTCCCGGTGAAATAATTTCCTTATTAAAATTCTGAATTTTCGTCGTTTTCTAGAAAGCAAAAAATATTGAATGGGTTAATTAGCGTGACACAGAAAATGAATTTAATTCATCATGTTGCTGAGCTACGAAAAATAAAAAGGAGTAATAAAAATGCCTGTTTATTTCGACAATGTCTTACTCTATCCTATCCAGATATTTTAAAATCAATTTAATATTTTTCTTTATAATTTTTATTTATTATTGATGGTAAGAATTAATTTTTCGCTCCAAGATATTAAGATAATTTTTTTATTTTACGTTTCTCTGCTTAAGTAACTTTTAAATGTTTTATTGTTTCCCTGTTTTAAAATATTATACCATAAAATTATTGATTCGCAATATAAACGATCTCTTTTTCTAAACACGACATTTTTTTGTTCGGTCAGGATCGCTGCACCGCATAAAAGGTTACAACTTTTCCTATCTTGGGCTCCGCTCTCAACGTCAACCCAATTTAGTTGCAAACTCGCTTCGCAGCAGTCCTCCAACTGTTTCCGCCAGCTCCTTCTAGGACGGCCCCTCGGTCTTCTGCCTTCTGGTCTGGCCTGGAATATCCGCTTTGGCAGTCTATCTGCCGGCATCCGCAAGATATGTCCCAACCACCGTAACTGTGATTTCTCGATGAACGTCAATAAGCGTTGTACTTCGAGACATTATCTTACTTGAGTATTTCTGATTCTGTCCCTTCTGGTAACTCCTACTATTGTTCGTAGAAACCTCATCTCGGCGGCCTGTGTTCTTTCGGCCAAGATCCAGTGCTCGTGGCGGTACACTAGGGTTGGCCTGAAAACTGATTTGAATACTGCCAACTTTGCTCGCTGGCTGAGCTCCGCTTTTATAAGTACGGGATAATACGGGGATCGTGTTACCTGGCTTGTGGCTTCTATCCTCCAATCCACTTTCTTCCTATTCACTTTCATACTTTCCATCCATCCACATATCATAAAAAAAAATTAAGTGTTGATTGATGTACGGGTAGATTCATACATTTAATAATATTGATTTATTCAAATAAATAGAGTACAAATAATTTATTCTAAATTAAGTTTATTATAAATTAAGAAGTCTCACATACACGAAGATGTTTATATGGAAAACGTGTATGGAAGTGTTTATAGGGTGGCCTAGAGCTCATGACCTGTAACAACTGGCTTTCGTGATCACTTTACACAATGCAACGTTCACTAATTCCACCATAACAACATCCATTTATGTAAGTTAAATCTGTCCTTGAGCGACTTCTTTCGGTCAAGACCAAGTGCTCATAGTTTACTATGGTTGGCCTGAAAACTGATTTGTATACTGCCGCTTTGCTCGCTGGCTGAGCTCTGATTTTTCTAAGTACGGGATAATACGGGATTCGAGCTACCTGGCTTGCAGCTAATCATTCAATTAATAACATCGTTAAATTAGTCAGAAAACTAAAAAGGTTTGATATTTTGTACAAAGCGTTACGGGCAATTTTATTGAAAAAATCTCATTAAAACCTCGTTTATCTTGATAGATTATGTGAATGTAAGAATATCAGACAATGTTGTCTACGAATACGAAAGAAAGGTAGTTTGTTTTTGTAATTTGATTATGCATCATGCTGAAAAATTAAGACGACATCGATAAAAGACAAGAAAAGTTAATACATATATTTTTTTTGTATATTTTAGAAATATCTGGATCAACAGTGCCAAAATTAAAATATGGCTCTAAACAATATATTAAAAAAGCATATATTATGTTTACATCATCCAGGTGGTTTGATTTAGTTAAGCTTGAATTGAGACAAAGAAATAAAAAAAAAACATCAAATACAATTTTCTCAGAACGTGACATTTTGGATTGTGGCGGTCTTGTTCTAGGGGTGCGATTTTCTATCAAAAAACATACAGTGCTTGCAACATAGCCTTTGTCTTACAGACTACAAGTCAAATAAATATGAGCCAACAACACTTTTTTCATAAATAAACATTTTGAAAGGTTGATTTGGTGTAAGACCTTCATCATTTCTCCGCTAAATCTATTTTTAAACGATATTACTTACGTTGTATTGAGTTTTTCAAAGTATTCTTTTGAAACAGGTCAAATTTCAGTATGCGAGATTTCACGTTGTAATCTCATATGTGTTTATTTTTGTAGAAGTGTGAGTTGTGCTTACGTGAAACATACCTCTCACCCATACAGACGAACCTGTAGGTTCTCAAATGTCAAGGGTTAACTTGAGTTTCATTTGAGGGGGTCGGATAGATTCGGGGAGGTTTTGTAAAACACATAACGTTTCAAATAATCGCGTAATATATTCTGAATTGCTTCGAGAACAAAGGTATGTTTGTTTAGTATAGATAGTGTGTTCAAACAGGGGTAGATTTGTTTCGTTAAAAACAATTGTGATTTATATCTATATTATATATATATAAAAATAATAGTGATAAAAAATCACGGAAAATAATAAAAGTATTATTTATTTATTCATCAAACATAATAATTTTGTTGTCTGTTCGTCTGTCTGTCCGTCTGCTTGCCTGTCTGTCTGTCTGTCTGTCAGTAATTTCGTGTGATGTCCGTAATTTCGTTCGAATTCACGGCTAAATAATACAAATTAAACGGCCAGGGACGTAGCTTGAACCCTGGGCCAACAAACCCGAACCGGCTGCTCTACAATGTTGCTACGGCCGCTTATGTTCCCGGCCGGAACACCCAATATTTAATACGAAATTCCCAAAAACCATTAAGACCAATAATGATCAAAGTACCCAAATTTAGACTTACCAGACCTCACTTGGTAATAAGCTTCCAATACGAATGGACGTGCTCGCACTGCCCCTCGTGACGGAAATTTATTAGCAAGACACCCTGAAGATGCCGAAACGTCGGTTGACGAATGGTCCTTCTGAGGACCAGATTTTGACGCGGGTTACCCCAAAAGAAATTAATACTAATATATTAGGTCATTACATATGAAATTGGCGTTTAGTATGGGAGGAACATAAAGCCAATTTTTATTTTATTATAATATATTTATTTAATCAAAGTATGTACCATTGCTATCTATGCACTTTTGCCATCTCATAGGTAGTTCATCGATCCCTTTACTAAAAAAACCATTCGGACGGGAATCAATAAAATCTTTGAAGGCGGTTTGGACTGCCCCATCGGAGTTGAATTTTTTTCCTTTGCAAGAAGTTATCCATATTTCGAAAAAAATGGTTATCTGTTGGGGCAAGGTCCGGAGAGTACGGTGGATGTCTTAGACATTCCAATTGAAGCTCCTCTAATTTGGTAGCCGTCTGTTGTGCAGTGTGTGGTCTAGCGTTATCATGAAGCAGCAGTGGCCTAGAGCGATTAACCAGCCTCGGTTGTTTAGCAGCTAGCTTTTCCATCATGGTTTGCAGTTGCTGACAATAGACATCTGCCGTAATCGTCTGGCCAGATTTAAGAAAGCTGTAGTGAACGACACCAGCACTAGTCCACCAAACGCTCACAAGTAACTTTTTTGGAGTCAATTTTCGCTTGGGGCATGGTTTGGCTGGTTCGGCAGGGTTCAGCCATTGCGATGAGCGCTTCGATTATCGTACAGGATCCACTTTTCATCACAGGTAATGATTCGATTTAAAATCCCTTCATTATTGTGCCGGTTGAGTAATGCAACGCAGCAGTCAACGCGCGTTTGTTGATTTGCTTCACTCAATTCGTGAGGTACCCACCTTTCAAGCTTTTTCACCTTACCAATTTGCTTCAAGTGGATTAAAACAGTTTTATCACTAACACCGCAGCCTGCAGCTAACTCGGATGTGGTTTGCGATGGATCCGCTTCCACAATAGCCTTCAATTCTTCATTATCAACTTTGGTCTCCGGCCGTCCACGGGGCTTGTTCTGCAGGTCGAAATTTCCAGAACGAAAACGTTGGAACCAAAAACGTGTTTTCTTTTGCGGCACCGTCGCCATACACATCATTAATCCTTCGAGCCGTTTCTGTAGCACTGGTGCCACGGTGGAACTCGTACTCGTAAATAACGCGATATTTCAAGTTTTTCATTTTGTAAACTGAGTGACGCAAAGAAAAAAACAATTGAGGAAAAAACAAATAAATTATAATTTTCATAACACAAATACATGAGTAAATAAATAGCTGTATAAATTTGGATTTGGAATTCCTAACCAAAGAGAAGATATTTGAGATCAAATTTACCAGTACGGCAAAACGCCAATTTCATATGTAAGGACCTAATATTTATATAAATAGTATACTTTTGTCAGTCATAATTTCAAAAAAAAAAATAGGCGTTCATCAGATCATTAGTGAACCAGATAGATGGTCCTAGAGTAAGATTAGAGTGCAAAGTTATAGTTTTAGAATATAATTTATATTTGCTACTTAGAATAATAGAGGTCTTATCCCAAGCTGACAGGTTTATCTCCTTCAGAAAAGGAGAGTATTTTGTACAAGTCTATATAAACGAAATTTTTCACATCATCCCAAAAATATCTTGTTTATCTCAATGTTATTTTACTGGTCCCTGCAATTGGAGGAAATTCAAATCAGAAGAAGAAGTCAGTGAAGAGGGACCCACCACACACCCAGGGTCGTTTTATGAGCAATAGTTTCCATATCGGCCCTACACTTTCGCCACCCAATATGACATTTTTTATTCTAAAATGGTCATCCTCTCCGCTCTATTCACGTGAGTGAATGCGGCGCGGAGAGGCGTCCACACAAAACCGCTTCACTGTAATCAAAAGCAAATCATACAATACAAAACAATAGAAATAGGATATGATACAATGATATACATGTATATTAGGAAATACCGTAGAGATAGATTAACTAGGTACAATAGTCATTCCCCTGAGGAAAAACAGAAGAAGAAGACAGTTCATATTGTATCAATAGTACACTTACGATCTTTAGAGTAGAATGAAGCAATACAATCCCACGCAGAGCATGGAATCTGCAATCGCGCAAGAAATAACCAGCACATCGTCGACCCCTGCGTCGACAGGGCACTCATCTCATTACGCTGTGGTATGACTCCAGCGAAATGTCGAGAATCGAATCCTAACACACACGGTTCACATAAAATATCTATTGTTTCAATATCTAAACAACATAATAACATAAAAATAACATTTGCCTATAACAATTGTAGACATTTTTAACAAATGACGTGGTCCAGCCTATGTAAGGCGGTACAGACAGCATAATAGACTCCAACAAAGCAAGAATGGCGATTCGCGGTTTTGAAGCCAACATTCGGCAGACCTCCAAACTGTCCAAAGGGGAAACTTCACAGGGAGCCAATTAGTTTCCCAGCCAAGCCTCCCTGGCGGCAGGACCTTTCAGCATCCCCTAGCGAGACTTTATGTCGACAACCCTGACCCGTTCTCTGACCAACTCCCGGAAAAGCCCGAGGTTCCTAAAGCGAGGGTTTTATTATATTATTTTAACGGGAAATTCATAATGGATTTTGACAAAAACAAATAAAACTTAACTCTTCATCAAACACGAATGTGGTTCCGCTATACTAGGTACAGGCTTTTTGGTGCTTAACCCATACTGTTCAAATATTACCAGTATTTTAATCCCGTTCTGGAAGGATTCTTCTGTATTCTAAATCTTTTTTCCCATTAAGTAATATTGTCGCGAAACGTAGCTGTGGGACGCAAAGGAAACACTAAAATAAAGTTTTTATTAATTTCACAAAAAGTCAGTGGACGCTAGTTTAACTAGAGCACTGTCACTAAATGTTTCTGGAATAATTCACAAACTAACTATCCAATTTTCTTGATCGCACTAATTATCTTCGCTGCATTTTTATCGCTTCTGAATTACTTGACTCTCATATAATGATGCAAATTACTTAAATCGCTCAGGTCCACACTAGAAAACTTCTTGTCCGCCGGTAGGTATTTCTTGATTACAATCGCAGGAACGCACGCTGCTCGATTTCGCTTTCTATGATAATATTTCGGTGTCAACTCTGACACACACTAACTGCACTGTAGTTAGTCGTTCCTTTTATATAGATTTAAATCCTTTTATATAATGAAAAAAAATCCAAAATTTTTTTTCGAAAAAAACTACTTTTCGAAAAAAAAAATTACTAAAAAATTTTTTTTAAGAAAATATTTTATGGCGTTAACGCGCGACAGGATAGATTGTCTAATGTAAACCTAACAGCCGAATTACATTGTTCTAATTTTAGAATATCTGGTATGTAATACTTTTTTGTTAAATATTTTAGAAAGTATACCTTAAACGGTTTAATATCATATACCAATCTTCTTGAAAACCAAAAATAGATCACACAACAGCAGGCACAATAACGGTTCAGCTTAACGGTACGACAAAAACACATTTCAAAAAATTGGGCACATCACTCCATTGAAATGTGTCGATTATCTGCGTGTGACACACGGAAAGAAGAAATTTTTGTTTATATTTAGGAATTCCTTTTTTGTGTTCAGCATAGCAGGGTTAAAAATTTATGTGGTCACATGTATGTTTGTTTATCATGCAAATACAGTTTAAATTTTTTATTATTTTAAAAATGACTGTGTGTTTTGAGAAAAGTTAAAACTTTAAAAGAATAACGTACAAAGCTCGATTGCCCGCTAGGGAAACTGCGTTAAAACGGATGGTACGATTAATTTACATAACAATGTTTAGATAACAATTATTTAATTAGTTTTGCATACCTTACCCAATAACGACTTAATTTAAAAGGGATTCTGTAGCAAACCTGGAAGCAAGAAACAATATGAGTATAATTTTACATAAATATACGTGTTATATATTGTGAGCCTACTGCGAAAAGTAGCCAAGTCAAAAGATTTTTTAAATTTTTTTTTTATGAATACACACTTACGATTTGCAAGATATTAATTTGCATCGTATAGTGCAAGGCATTATAAATGTTTTTTTTATTATGGGAGGGAAAATCAATATTTTTGTGTTAATTTATCGCTTGTTAAAATTATGAATTACTTACTGTCGCCTTTTAAATTTTTAGGAGTTTTACTTAGTGCAAAAATAAATCGTTCTCTTATTGTTGAAGAATAAAATATATATTTCTTTAAATACAGGAAATAATAAACAAAAAGTATAAATTATAATATAAGTATTATTTATTCTTATGAAACTTAATCAATTCTTCATATTTTTAAATTGATTTGAACAAAGAGTCCCTCGTAGCCTAGTAGGCGTGACACTGGCTTCTCACATCGAGGGTTCCGGGTTCGATTCCCGTTGAGATCGCAATTAATATTCATATATGTAGCTTACTCAACCTTGGGTGTTTTTGTAATGTTTCAGTTCAGTAATTTTGAAAGCCTGTTGAAGCACTAATTTTTTTTTTTAATATTGTGTAATATTTAATAATGTGTAATTTAATAATGTGTAATATTTTAGGAATTAAGTTGACTTATTTATTTTTTCTTGTGAAATATATCTTCTAGCATACCGAATTTGTGAAAAATATTCGAAAAAAATTGACTTCGTCAATTTTTGCAGTATACTCACGACATGTACATATATCTATGTACATGCTTGGCTGTAATGAGAAGTGCTTCCCAACATAAGGCATTTAATAAAATGAAAACGTATGCTACATTTTTTACTTCTCACGACTCTTGTAAGGTAAGCAAATGGCTCCACCCTTCTCTGGATATCTTTTAAGAGTCGGCGCTCCCATATCGGATCCGCTCAGCAAAGCAACCCGATATGTTTTGACGACCTGACACTGACGCCCTTCACTGACCCCAGACATATGAAAACATCTTAATTTATTAAACGTACATAAAGATAAATTACGGGAAAAAGTCAATAAAATTAAAAAAGATAACCAAAGAAAGACAAAAAAAATATGCCGTACAAACTCTGAGCATCGTGTGCGTCACTTCCAATTCCAATTTCTTTTGGCGGACCTGAAAAGGGCCTTATATGTTGACATATGCTCGTTTCGGTGAGTTGGCGGCTCTAAAAAGGACTTTTTATTTTTGGTTATGAAAATAGACTCTGGTAGGATCTTGTCACCTACTGTAGTCACTGAACTTTAGTGTTTTAGACCATTGTTACGGACAGACACGCCCGTAACAAATAATTATTTTAGAATAGGGTGGATCACCGATTACTCGCCTGTCTGCTGTGCTCCGGGCGTCGTGACGTCACTGACGATGAGTCACAACTCGCTTCTAAATCTTGATGATGATGATGATACTTTGAAACACCGGAGAGCAACGCTACGATCGACGGTGTTTCTTCAGGGGTTTTAATTCACCAAAATTTACACACAAGAAAAATAAAAAGCAAAGTTTTTGTTTCAGAAGGAAACCTAGCGAAAAACGGGCAGAGTGACGTTGTAAAAACTATTTGTCGCACATACACGGCAACAAATATTTACTGGCACTAAGGCACTGAGAGCACTGTGAGCACTGTGATTTCGCTAGGTTTTCGCAGCCTTTTTATTTGGGTCCAGCCAAAATAACGGGAAAATAACTGCCAAAAAGGGATTACTGAGAGAGGGGATTTACATCTTTATTGTAGGCATCGGCGTAACGTGGTGGACCACGGAAGCTGTGCGCTCGGCCTAGCGGAACGACCGCTGGGCGCCGGCGATACCGTGCATCGGCGGCGCATATCTCGCGGCGCGCGGATATTTTTTAAGATAAATCCGCTCTCTCATATCTCCCGCTAATGAGTCATATGTCAAAATGTGCGTCTGACATGCCCGCATGTGGGTGTAATACGCAGATTACTGTCCGGGCATGTCAGCGCTTGCAAATCGCGTGCATGTGACAAAAAATGAAACTTTTTTATTTATGAAAATATCTAAATTGTTAATATCGCATCAGGTAGCCCTTGTTTTTCTGAAGAAAATGACACCTCACACTTTGATTATTGAGCTCTCTAGCGATAGTGAATCTAAATTTAGCGCCGTACGAAAAATTGTACGGCGCGCTATCTCAAGTCACGAGCCGTGTGGGTGTCGGTTGTTAGCTGCCCGTATCTCTATTGGTACAGAGATGCGGGCAAGTACACTGTAGCTGACCGCTCCGTAGGCGACTACCTGATTTTTACTTTGCGATTTTATCTCAAAACAAAATTTAAAATATTTAATTGAGCGCGCCCGCGTCCCGAGTGACTCATCGTGAGATTTTAATCTCTCTCCCTCGGCCGCGGTCGTCGCTCTAATGGATGACTCATTAACGGGACCCTCATTGACAGTTATATACATAATTAGCAGACACATATTTACAATTGTTCTTAAGCTATTTTGCCTTTACGGCCTGGACCCTATCCACGATTCAAGACATTTATTTTTAAATACTTAATATTATAACATATTTCAAAATTAAGTAAAAAAAATAAAAATATTTTTAATCTTCGATTTTTGATCCTGTGCGAACCACTCCCCCCGTATGGCGTTGGCCATACCAGAAGGACGCACAGGATCCTCGACGATTCCAGTGTCATCTACGAAGGCTGCTGGTCTTGATCTGCTGCATGGGCGGCCGCTTCCTGAATCGGCTCGGTGGGCAGCACGACGATCTTAGTCACGGGCCGCGTGTACTCTCCGGTTGAGGTTTTTATGCGGACGATGCGTATCTGGCCGTCTGCCGCTGGAATGGCTTGTGTTATGATCCCTCGCGGCCAGCTATTACGTGGCAAGGCCGCGTCGGCGATGATAGCCATCCTTCCTGCACATACGGGCGGTGCGGGTTCTTGCCATTTACGCCTCTGAGCGAGCGTCGGTAAATATTCCCGCATCCAGCGTCTCCAGAACATATCTGCTAACTGTTGAGAGAATTGCCACTGTTTTTTCAGGCAGATCTGTTCATCCAGCGGTCCATACGCGGCCAGATGCATATGTCGTCCAGCCGTGTTCATTAAAATGTGATTCGGTGTGAGTGGCTCGCCGTCATCCGGGTCAACTGACACATGAGTCAGCGGTCTGCTGTTCACGGTGAATTCGGCTTCCGCGAGGGCTGTGATTAATGTTTCAACTCGCGGCGCCCGGTCTTTCAGCGTCATTTCGAGTGCCCGCTTGACCGAGCGCACGAGGCTTTCCCACGCCCCGCCCATGTGCGGTGCTAATGGAGGATTGAACGCCCAATCTATGTTCTGGGCCGCCAAGTGGTCTTTCATTTGCGCTGCTTGTTTTATTTCCATCAGCGCCGCGGCTATTTCCTTTGCGGCTCCTTTGAAGTTTGTACCATTATCGGAGTACATATATCTCGGCTGACCGCGGCGTGCGGCCATTCTTCTCAGAGCCATGACCGCTGAATCCGCACTCAACGAGCTCGCCAGTTCCAAGTGCACAGCTCGTGTCGTGAGACATGTGAAGAGTGCTCCATACATTTTTTCTCGGCGACGGCCGATCGTGACCTGTATGGGCCCAAAGTAGTCGAGTCCACAATGTGTGAATGGAGGTAGGTGATGCGCCAGGCGCGCATTGGGTAATTGGCCCATAAGCGGAGATTGCGGTTTGCTTCGTCTGATCCGACACACTTGGCATTCAAAGTGCACGCGGCGTACTGCTGGTCGCAGACGGAATATAAAATAATTTTCTCGCACATCGCTCACTGTTACTTCGGGCCCAGGGTGGTTTCTGCGCTCATGATAATGCCTTATCATTAATCTGGTATATGGATGGCTGCCATCTAATATGATCGGCTCCCTTAATCCCGCCGGTATGTCCGGCACTGAAGTCGCGATCAATCGGGTGCCCATGCGTATTATTCCGTGCGTGTCTATGTGTGGGGTCACGGTGTACAGACGACCGGTACGTGGGGGAGGCTCCCCCCGCTGCAACGCTTGAATTTCGTGACCGAACGCATCTTCCTGTGCGCGCCGTATCCATGCGCGTTCAGCTCCATCCCGTTCGTCGGCTAGCAGGTCGCTGTGATGAAATCTCTGCGTGCGATGTCGCGCATTCCAGGCGAACCTCCGCACCCATGCTGTGGCGCGTATCAACCTCGTCCATGATGAAAATCGGTGCACGTCTGGTAGTGCGCCGTCTCCTAAGCGGGCGCGCTGTATGTGTGCGATGGTGGTGGGTCGCATTTCCAAAATTTCTTTGTCGGGCTGCGGCGGCGTTTTTTCACGAGGCCACTCGGATTCATCTTTTTTCAGGAAGGCTGGTCCACTAAACCATGGCCCTGAAGGTGATAAATCGGGCGGCTCCCCATCTCGCGTACCGATGTCGGCTGAATTATATTTTGTCGGCACCCACTTCCAGTTCGCGGCACTTGTGAGTTCATCAATTTCGCCGAGGCGATTGGCGACGAAAGCTGAGTACGTGCGCGGATCAGTTCGCAGCCAACATAGCACTGTTGTCGAGTCCGTCCAAAAAATTACATTTTATATGCGGCACGTAAATTCTTTTTTAATGGTGGCCGCCAAGCGCGCTGCAATTAAAGCAGCTTGCAGTTCTAATCGCGGCACTGATAGCGGTTTTAAGGGGCTACTTTCGTTTTTGCCGCGATAAAATTCACTTTTTTAAAACCGTCTATTTTTTCCACAAAATATGCTACCGCACAGCATGCTAATTCTGACGCGTCGCTGAAAATATGTAATGTCACTTGGCGATGACGACTCGACATGCACTGTCTCGGAATTGCGCAGTCACTTTTGCGCAATAAAATTTGCCACATGCGCCATTTATTTGCATGTTCCACTTAAATAGGCTGATCCCAATCCACTTTAGAACGCCAGACGGCTTGTAAAAGAATCTTCGATCTTATCATCACACATGCCAAAAAACCCACGGGATCAAAAATCCTCATGACCTCACTCAACACTTGGCGCTTTGTCGGTCTATCCTCTACTTTTAATTCCGGAAGATCTATAAATTTAAACATGAATTTATCCGCCGCCGGGTCCCATGACACTCCCAGGACTCGCTCTGTTATTGCATCCGTCCCAATAATTTGTACTGGCTCCACTGCTCGTAAATGAGGAGCTATATGTTCCAGTACATCGGCGTCATTAGAGGCCCAGTTGGTTAATTCCATCTTCCCTCTGCGAAGTATCTCGGACACCTGTCGTGCCATCATCACGGCTTCTTCTTTGGTGTCCACGGCACTCAGCATGTCGTCCATATAAAATTTATTTTTTATGACTGCCGCCGCTTCCAGAAACTGCGCAGCCGCCGAATCGGCGATCTTATCGCGTACATATTGCGCGCTTGAAGGTGAGCAAGTAGCGCCAAAACCCATCGACGTCATCTTGTAGGTCTGCGGCTCTTCTCCCGGCTCATTCCATATAAATAATTGTGATTCTTGATCTGGTTTCACAATTTTAATTCTCAAAAACATATCTCGGATATCGGCCGCAAGCGCTATACGGCCCTCCCGAAATCTGAATATGTTGCCTAGCAACGAAGACAAGAGGTCAGGTCCCGATAATAAAGCATTATTCAATGCTACGCCTTTGCATTTACTAGCGGCGTCGAAAACAATTCTTATTTTCTTGGGTTTTCGCGGATTAAAGACCGCAAAATGTGGCAGATACCATCTTCGGCTGCCTATTTGTTCCCTTTCCGCGGGTGACAAGATCTCGGCGAATCCTTGTTGTATATAGTACCGCATTTTTTCGCGATATGCGGTCGCGAAGGCCGGATCTTTATCCATTTTTCGCTGTATTCCAGCCCAGCGCCGTTTTGCGGTTTCTTCACTGTCCGGTAGGTATACCTCCTGCCGCCGCCATAACAAACCGGTTTCCCAAAAACCATCAGGGCGCTGCCTTGTAGTGGCTTCCATTATCTGCATGGCTCGCAAGTCATCTGTTTTGACTCGCATTGTTGTGGTAATGCCTATCGAATCCACGGCAAAATGCGCCCTTATCAGTTGCTCGATCGCTCCATCCGTGGGAGCGGGCGTCTCATTCACTGCGAGCACGGATGACTCATCGGTCCGTATCATGGAACACACTCCGTGACGCACCCAGCCTAGTGCAGTTCGCGACTCTAACACGTCGCTGTTAGCTTTTATTACGCGCACTTCACGTGACGTAATAAGGCTGGTATTATCCATGCCAACCAATATTCGCGGTTTGACTATTTCTAAGCGGCCGCGGCCCACCAGCCCCTCTGCAATCGGTACCATGAATTGCGAGGGAAGGGCTAAATCACGCACCGTATTTGCTTGCACCTGATATTTTCTACCATCACTACTTTCGATTGTCAGATTCACTTTTTCAGATTTCGTGTCCGTACTGCACATACCTCCAATACCGCGAAGGTTTAATTTATATACTGGACCGCGCGCACCGACGGCACTAGCTAATTTAGCATCGATCAATGTCACTGAGGAGCCTTCATCACATAGCGCAAATGTTTTTATCTGCCCACTCGGGCCACCCACGACGACCGGTTGCACTTTTAATAGAATTGCGTCATCAACTCGGGTAGCCACGGTGGCCACCTGATGTCAGGCTTCACTTGGCCCGCGCGCTGCGCCTGGTATATAGGCAACATCTTTTTCTGCTTCCGATGGCTTCGCGGTATTGTGTAATAATTTGTGGTGTTTTGCATTACAGTTTTTTACACTGCACCGGATGTTACGCACTTTGCACTGATTATTGTGTCCCGGGAACCACTGTTCTAAACACTTAAAGCACAACTTTTTTTCGCGAACTATTTGTACGCGCTCCGTGGTCGTTTTTCGAACGAAATCACTACAGCCGGCCGTGCTGTGTGACGTCATATCGCAAATCGCACATTTTCGCGGCGCGTCTTTTGCGTTCGATATAGCAAAATTAATTTGTGCATATTTTTTATTTTTCTGTCCCGGTACTAGCGACGTATCTTGTCCTCCGTGCTTGGGGGCGGCATCCGTTATCATCGTGAGCCAGTTTGCAAAATCTTGTATTGTACTGGAATCTGACGAAGCTCTTGTAGCGAACCATGCCATCCGCGCTGGTAATGGTAGTCTTCCAACCATCTCACATAGTAGTTGGGGTGCGGCTAGATATCGGGAATCGAGACCTTCGACAGTGGCCACAGCATTCGTCACCGCGATCGCGAACTCAGTTAAACTTCCCGTATCACTGGAGTCTGTGAGACGTGGCAGATGTCTCACCTTTTCCAACATAGTTGCGATTATTTTGTCCGGCTGACCAAAACATCGCTCCAAAATTTGCATAATTTTTGCAAAATTATGCGGGTCCACCAGCAATGGTGCAACCGTGTCCCGCGCTTTCCCTTTCAGGGCGCGCTGCAGACGAATTAAATTTTCTGCCGGATTTAAACTGCATAATTCCGACGACTGATCATATTGTGCTTTAAACGCACGCCATTCCATAACGTCCACATTGAACACTGGCAAGTCTTTTGCGCTAGACTGCCGTGCCATCAACGCTGCCATACGCGGCTCGTCCTGACTGGACGCGTATCGGGGGCTTTCGACCGAGCGCGTTGACCGAAGAGCTTCGGCGAACACGTCCGTCATTCGGTCGA